>WNNJ02002688.1:0-238127 GCA_012934845.2 Pomphorhynchus laevis
AAAGCGCTACGTCACGTCATTCCAATTATAACGTGGTTGGCGTTGTTTAGTCCTTATTCCATATCGGAGCACAACTCACCAATCTACTTTTTTGTTCGCATCATTTGTAAATGATTCAAATCTGTGGTACTTAAATTAATGATTATTATTTGCATCGATAGTAGCCGCACCATCAGCTCTCATTTTAATGTGTAAAAAAATAAAAAAAATCTTTTAGTGCATGTATGATGGTATACCCTATATACTTAGTATTATATTTATTGCATTTGGCATCAGAAAAAAAGACCTGTTTTTGTTTGCCGTTTCCTAGCATGAGTGGTCCTACGAGGATTCCGATGTGTAGTAATTGATTTACTACTTTTACGAGACTATTTTACCACTACTTTTACGAGACTTAATCCATCTCAGTCCGAATGATGTAAACTTATCAAAAAATAACATGAAATTTAAAGCGATAAATCCAAAGTGCTATTTTAAAATTTAAAGTGATATTTCGCTAACCTCTGGTAGCATCTTCAGAAAGTTTTTCAATTTTTCAATTATTCATCTTCAATTTTCTGAAGATGTTAGCGATAGGTTAGCGTAATATCAATTAAATTGAATTTAAATATAAGGTTTCAAAACTAGCTTTGATTTTTAGAAAACGTCCGTTTTCAAAATAAACTCAATTTTATTTTAAAATTAATATCGTATTTTGTAGTTTTTTTGGTAAAAATAACTATAATTGCAATAATAACTAGCGCAATATTGAACTATTAACTATTGCACATTATAATAGCTTTTTTAAAATCGATAAAAACAGATGTGTCAATCCTATATTTCACTGTAGTATATAAAAGGTATGGATTATGAACCTTTTGAATTGGAACACCACACGAGAAATTATTTATTAAATGTTTGAATGCAACTATAATCAGAATTTTTAAATGTTCCATTGAACAAATTTGTGCCATATATAGCTGCTACATATGTGTTATTTGAAGTAACTCATCAAGTTCAATTTAGTAACATTTCAAAATTAATTTACTCAATAAATGTTCTATTAATTGTAACACATACGCTTTAATACTATAAGGGTATATTTGATTTGTATTTTGCATATGTAAAGAAGATCCATGTGAGAAATGATTATTAATGAATATTAAATTAAATAATAAATTCAAAATAATATTTAGGTATCTTAGAGCATATTAAATAATTGTTGATATCCACAAATTAAATATAAAAATAAATATTCATATTATAATAAATTATATATAAATAATTATAATTATTAATGATTTAATAATAAATAAATTATATTCCTGCATACCATATAATATAAAATATAATACATTAAATAATGAAATTTTAAGAATTGCAACAATATGTAATGATATTGGCTTTCTTCAAAATCATTTAAATAATTTAATAGATACATATTTTAAACTAGGTTACTATAATAATAACATCAAGCAGAAAATAGTAAAATATATAAATCAACACAATAAAATAAAGAATAAATTTAAACTCTTAAGTGGCAAATTTTTATGGATGGATAATAAATAATATACTTTGTATTAGAATAAGATACTAGATAGTTATTTCAGAGGAAATACATCATTAGCATGTATTTGGCCCCGCTGCTATGTTGGGTAGAGGAGTTAGGGGCCGAAACCTGATAGCATAGCAGTTCCTCCTGATGACCTCTAATTCTTATTCTGATACAACGTCTGTTATTTATTAGTCAATTCATAAAAATTGAATTTTATTTAAAATTTCAATTTTTTATTTTAACTTGATATAATTTTGATCATAAATATAATTTTGACTAATTTTGTTAAATTTTGATTTATTGATTTTTACTACTTCAACAGTCGAGTCAATCGATAAAAAATTCCTATTAAGAAAAAATTCAATTTCCGGTCTTTTAGGAAAGAAAAGACCGGAAAGACAAAACATTAAAATAACTTATCAACATACTGATTTACATGACTCGGGTCTGAAAAACGTGCGTGTTGTAAATTGATGTGCAGTAGGCATCAAAGAGTTACTGTCTTCGATTGAATTTCTTCGCGTGCTCTGTCGTGTGTTATAGAATGGCGCATCGTTCTTATCAAATTTTTGGTTTATATCTAAATAAAAATAACTGTAACAATTCATAAATCAAATTTGACAATTATTGTTAATTCACTTAATTACAAAAAAAATAATAAAACATTTAATATTAAATCAAAATATTTATATTAAAATAGAATATTAATACTACATAGTTTTTAAATTTAGTATTGACTGCAAATTAATCAGCCAATTAATCACTCTGGCATACTTTAAACTCAATCCTTGCTCGTTCCTCTTCGCCGTGCAACATCAATGCCAATGATTATTCGTCATTTCTCCAGACTAAAGTATCCACGTTGCTCTCTCACACCCCGGTCTCCATGCTATCCCACTCTGCCCAGTCTAATCTCATCCTTCCGGAACTCTTTCATCTTCTCCCTGTCTCACCTACAGAAGTATCATCTGTCCTCATGTCCTTGCCCAACAAAACCTCACCTGCCGATCCCCTGCCTACCCACATATTAAAATCTATATGCTCATCGATATCCCCATTTCTCACAACCTTGTTTAACTCGTCCATCCGCAGTCGTATCTTCCCTTCACACTGGAAATCCGCAATCGTTCGTCCCCTCCTTAAGAAACAATCGCTCGACCCTCCCTTCCTTCTAGCTATCGCCCCATTTCACTACTCCCTACTCTTTCAAAGCTCTTAGAACGCCTCATCTTAATACAAATGTCAATAACTGTTTTTCAAGACAAAACATTTAATTGAACATATAAGTCTCGTACTGAATTTGTCTTACTTAACTTATAAAATGATCAATATAATTTTAAGGAAAATATAAATATAACCTTTAAATTTTTATAAATTATCATAATTTTATTTATAATTGATCTTCTTCGTCTTAGCGTTTATCCCGTATGACGGGGTCCGCTTGCCACGATCGTTGACGCCAAAATGCCTTCTTTGCTGCGTCTTTGGGCGTGAGTCCGACCATTTTCATGTCCTTAAGAAGGGTATCCATCCATCTTTTCTGTGGTCTTCCTATTGGTCTCTTTCCGTCGACCTCGATTTGAAATGGTGCCTGCGCTAATGTGTTCACGTCTGCCCTCATTACATGTCCATACCATCGCAGCCTTGATTCTCTCAGTTTGTCTGCTATGGGTGCTACGCCAAATCGCTTGCGGATGTCTTCGTTACGGACATGATCTAGGCGAGTCTTTCCTGCGATCCACCTTAGCATTTTGGTTTCCATGCATCCAAGCTTACGTTCTGCTTCTGCTGTCATTGCCCAGCACTCAGCACCGTACATTGCTACAGGCCGTATTACGCTTCTGTAGAACTTCGATTTGAGTTTGTCTGGCATGCGTTTGTCGCACAAAACTCCAGTGGCTGCTCTCCATTTTGTCCAGCTTGCGTTGATGCGAGTGGTGACGTCTTTTGCCACTCCTCCTGTGCTGGAGATGACTGATCCCAGATATTTGAACGCAGTTGTCTTTGGCAGAAGCACGCCATTAACTGATATGCTTACATCTTCGTTCTGGTTCGTCGTCATGTACTCTGTTTTGGCTGTGTTCAGTTTCAACCCAAACTGTGCCAGGCGATCGTGCCATTGCTGAACTTGTTGCTCGAGGTCATGTTTGTCTTTAGATACCAGCATAACATCGTCGGCATACAGGATGGTCCATGGTGCTTGTCTTAGAAGGTCTTTCGTAATCACGTCCATAACTATGATGAATAGTAATGGGGAGAGTGCAGATCCTTGGTGCACACCGACTGAGATTGGAAATTCTCTGGATTTTCCCGCTGCTGTTAGCACATTGCTCGTCGTTCCTTTGTACAACATCTTCACCCATTCGATCAATTCCTCCGGTACTTTTCTGCGTCTCAAAGCGTACCATATAAGCTTATGAGGTACTCTGTCGAACGCTTTCTCAAGGTCCAGAAAAGCTACATGGAGGGGCTGCTTCTTCTCTCTGTGCTTTTCAAGGAGTAGTCTGGCTGAGTCCATTTATTTATAATTGATATATATAAATATTAGGAAGCAAACTATAAATGATTACATTGAAATAGCAATTAATAGCAAAATAGTCGGTTTTCAAATTGAAGGTAAAACCTTGTCCTACCAAAGCTGATTTAATTAGAAATTAGAAATGATTTCAATTAAATTTGCAAAATGTAAGACGAAAATCTTTTATTAAGATTTACAGTTGCATAGTTACAGTTTTGTGAATAATGAAACATTTTATCAGGTTGTTTGAAATAATTTAAAAAAAGAAGATTATAACAATTATTTTTATACTTGATAAAATCAATTCTTTAGTGAATTGATATAAAATGGATTAAATTTGATCATTGATAATATTATTGATATCAAAACTGGAAATAGATTAAGATTATAAAATGTAATCTTATCAATTATTATTTTTTAATCTTATTAATATTATCTTTTAATTTTAAATATTTGCTTCAAAAATAATTTAATTTTTAATAACTTAATTTTTTACGTTAGTAACTTTATTTACTTTTATGAAAATTAAACAATAGAATTATTAATAAAAATTAATACATAAATTAGTAAAATTAATTATAAGTAGAAACTCAATATATACACATTTTTGCAATTCAATTCTAAATAGCTACTTAACTCAATTCTAATTCAATTTCACTAAATGATACTACACTATAATTTCATATTTTAATATTTTTTTACGCTTTGTCAATTAGCTACAATTCGCTTGTCGATGCAATTTGAAATTCTAGTCAATTCGTTTGTGTATCAATATTTTATTGTTACTTATAAAATTATACTTTTCAAATTATCAAGTTAAACCTTATTAGTACCTTCATCACGATGATAGGTCAACGTGTGTTGATTATTATAGGTTGATTCTTGATTATAACTGGTAGCCATCATGTTTGTCAGGGTGGAACTTGTGATGTGATCCGGATCTCCGCAAAAACCGCTTAACTCTGCGATAGCCGCGGGTTTTACTGACAGTTCTACGCTAGCACTGATTACAGCCGGAGAAAATGTTGGCGTAGCGTATGATGACCTATTTTGAATAGTAGTTGAATGTGTATTGTCTAATTTACAAATATGACGCTTCCTCTGTGGAATTGGAGGCGCACTTGGAATAGGACTGGGTTCATTATCTAATAGTCTCTTCAGGTCAGACATTTGCTGGTGCTAGATAAAATAGATTTCGAGCATTATTGTAATGCAGATGTATTAGGTATAATTTACAATTTAATTTTAGACTGAGTGTCTTACAAGTGTAAGATATTGGAAATTGAATAATACTTTATAAAATTGTTTAAAATAATGATGCAATAATTTATATAAAATTTTTAAGGTGCACAGGGGTTCAAGGATTAAACAAATCGCAATTTATAGTATTAGACACACGAATTTTCTTTCAGTAAATTTTTTATTTGTAAAATGAATAGCTAATGTATAGAAATACCACGATTATCATCTACGTAGCATACTATCATATTAATGGGATTGTTCACTCTGGTTAGTTATTTGCACAAGCATAAGCGTTAAAGGTTACGTCCACCAGCATAATAGATTACGTTTATTTAATTTAAAAATATTTTTTAATAAAAATATTTTTAAATAAAATAAACATATCCTGTTATATTGATGGATGAAAGCTTTATAATTGTGCAAACAACTAACCGGAGTGAACAATCTCTTTAAAATTTTCGTATAATCTTTAAAATAATAATTTTTAAATAAATTAATAAATTTATTGTCTAGCATAACTTATTGTTTAACATAAACTCTAGACTAAACGTTCTGTAAATTTAATGTAAACGTTAGTAAAGCTATGAAAATTCATTGTTCCATTCTATTTAGACCATTATAATTGAATCCTACGAAAGAATCGTATGCATGCATTACGATCCCACCATTATAAACTGCCGGGAAGTGCAAGTATTTTAAATATTAAAATATAAATTTATATACAACGAGTGTATTCCCCACAATGAGTGGGGAATTGTTAAATACGTCAAAAAACATTTGCACAAAAGTTGATGAATCAGATTAGATAACTGACTCTACGTGTTTTATACGATATATAAATAAAAATAACGATAAATAATAAATTATTATATAAGATTTTATACAATTTATATTTATATCAAGTTAAAATTTAAAAATTGAGATTTAAAATAAAAGTCAATATTAATGAATTGACTAATAAATAACAGACGATGCATTAGTCATGTACCACAAACACATAAATAAATTCAGCTAATTACATATTTAATATCATTATAAAATATAAATAAATTAATAAAAATAGTAATGCTAAATAAATAAATCAAAATTTAATAATTAGATAATAAATATTTATAAATAATTGTTAAGATTTTATATAACTTAAATCAGGTTAAAATTAAAAATTTAAATTTAAAATAAAAATCAATTTGTATGAATTGACTAATAAATAACAGACGATTTAGCATAGTGAGGATTAGACTTCATCTGGAGGAACTGCTATATTATCAGGTTTCAACCACTATTACTTGATCAAACATATCAGCTGGTATGTTTGATATAAATATAAATATGTATAATTAATAGTTATAAATAATTAATAATTGTTATAAGATTTTATATAATTTATATCAAGTTAAAATTGATATTTAAAATAAAAGTCATTTTTTTCATTGACTAATAAATAACGGACGAATATCTTCTATTTTTGGGATTTTCTCATTTTTAACTTTTAATATTTATAATACTTAACTTTTAATCTTTAATATTTTTATCTAATAATGTCGTATCAAGAATACATGTTTTCAGTATTTCTATAAGATTAATACAATTTATATTTATATTATATTATACAATTTATATTTATATCAAGTTAAATTAAAAAATTGAAATTTAAAATAAAAGTCAATTTTTATGAATTGACTAATAACAGACAATGTTTCAGAATATGGATTAGACGTTATAAAGAGGAACTGCTAAGTTATCAGGTTTCGGCCCCTATTTTTGAATTTTTATTTAAAAAATTATTTTTTTAATAAATAATTGAAACACCAAAATAACGTTAATAATAATTTTGTTCTTTCAGCGTTTATTTAATTACGACAAGATCCTGAAGAAACAAGATTTAAAAATTTAGATATAATAAAAATTATCGATAATTGTTCGTATATAATTTTCAAATGGATATTATAGATCAACCAAGAAACTAGTTATTGACGTTTATTACAATTATATCAAAAATACAACAATATCAAACGGGGATCATAATTAATGATGAATTATAGATTGCTAGAATAATTATAAAACAAGGATTAAAAATTATCTGGCGAAACTGCTATCTTATTAGGTTTCGACATATATTCCTGCCCAACAAAGCAGTGGGGCCATTATAATAAAAAAGAATAAATTCTCTAATTTATAGATTGACAATTAATATTTTTTAATTACTCCCAAGAGTAATATGTTTTATCCAATATGTATCCAAAATATTTAGATCGCTATTCGTTTAATTATTTCAAAGTAAATTTATATGAAAAATATAAATATATCATTATAAGCTGTGCATTTTACTAATTAGTATAAATTATTAATGAAAATGGTTAAAATTTAGTCGCTGGTAAGGTTTGACTTATACTAGTACAAAAAAGAGCAGACAAAGATACGACCAAATACATGGCAATGATTATAAAGTTTAGTAACTTATTAACTACTATATTGTCTACTATTCATCTATAAAAATACATTTAAATGTTTAAATTTATCCTTAAATGTTTTGATGATTTAGAAATTTGACTATATATATTATATATTTAAACAATACATTAACAATTTATAAATGTCTTGAACAATAATTTGTGAGATATTATATAATATTATTTTATATTTGTGCTTATATTATAAGCATAATATTTATTCATATATTTATTATATTTATTCATATTAATTTATATCTAATTAGCAAATTCTAATTTGATGAATTAGGCGAAAGTTAGATGTAATACTTCTATATATATACTTCTTCGTTAATACAAATTTCCAATAAATGTTAAGCAAAATAAAATCGGCGGAGGAAACAACCCCGTCAAAGTTTAAACAAATGGTATGTTAAAAAATTGTTGTTGAACTTTTGATACACATTCACTGCATATACAAAGCATGTTTTTGAGAGCAATTTTTCATAACATAAATTATTTTCAATCAAACACGTTGTATATACTAATTTATTCATAGAAAATACGTAAAATTAAGTACAGAAAAAAAATTATTTAAAAATAATATTTTCAAATAAAAATATTTTTTTATCTTATAAAAAAGATAAATCTTTTTACTCAAACTCGTCATTAATTGGTTGATTAAATACAATGAATACTTTCACTTCATTTGAATTGAGGTATAAATGGAAATAATTGTTGGGTCTAAGATGATGACTATATGTAGATCATTATCTATGATAATTCGTAAATCATATTTAAGTAATACATGCGAGTGAAATTACATTAAATGTAATGCGAAGGAGATTACAAATGTATCACATGTGAGGAAACCGTTACGATTTTTTTTTTAATTTTTCTATCTAATGGAACCGTCCGTGACGGTTCATTGGTGACGATTCTTAAAAAAAATTATTGGCGAAAACGGCTCGGAAATGACCGGTGTGGATTGTACTGCAAATCTAGGTTAAAAATATGTAAAATTAGTTGTTTCAAAATGAAATATAAAAGTTTATAGATTGGCTTACTTCGTATTGTCAACGTATCTAATCATACAATTTACATTCATACACCAGGATATATTAGATGTCGTAAATATGAAGGTATTTATTTATCAACAACAGAGAAAGACAACAATTAGCGGTTGGAGAAACTACCTATTGTAAATTTTGTGGCATAATTAATTGACGTAGTTGTCAGTGACTATGAAAATAATGCGCTTTCGGAACAGGTGAATACGATATTTTTATAAAATAATCGTAAATTATCTTCGGCTAGTAGATATTAGACCTAATACTGATACAAGTTAGCAAACAGGCAAAAACTGGAAGCTTTTCTTAATTAACAAAAAACAAACCGACGCAGTGGAATAGTGCAAAAACATATATCAAACCCGTATCACAGAATTGTAATTTAAAAATTCAATTTCCCTTAATTAAATACATAACTGATTTATAATGGATTTATAATACACAATTGATACTAAGTCCTTAATTAAATACATAACCCATTTATTTATATACTAAACCTAGCTTTATTAAATGCCAATATAAGTATGTGATATTCATGACTTAAAAACAAACATGTAAATCAAAATACAAAAATATTTTTTGTTTGCAACTTGAGCGAGTTTTAGTTCATAAGTGATCGAGCGGTCATCGATTCCGGTCATTGATCGACCGGAATACTAACAAAAATTAATAATTTAGGTTATTAATGCTTATAATTCAAATTGAGTTTACCTACAATTTTTGCTTTCGTCATATTGTTCGAACATTTTACTAATGTTAAAACCAGCTGTATTTTTCCATTGTTCAGCCTTTCCCGTACGACGCTGTATTTTTCTTTATGATTGGCGATTTAGTGAGCGTTTTTAAATTTAAATAGGTTAAAAATTACGACGGAAAAATGTGCAGTATAGTCGGAGGATCAAAAAGCTCCAGTGAATCGAATTTTCAAGCAAAAGAAAACAAGGTTAGTCCTATTTCGTCTAATTTTTTAATCTCAAGCACCAATGGAGAAATCCATCCTGTGCCTAAATTGGTGAATCTGGTAATAATTAGGCTTCTTCAACCATTTGAAAGGACGAATCTTTTTAATATTTTCCTAAAAGAGTTTACAAGCTCTTATAAGAAATGAATTCTATTCAATTCGATAAAATATTTAGATTCTAAAATCCGGGTTTCTTTCAGCTCTCCAGATATGGCAGCATCGTACCTAGAATTTTTCGAAACACACCTATAAGAATTTGAATCAGGTCTATTCAGGCTACTCTGAAAATTAATAATTTTCCGCCCTTCGCAACGGATGATGATTTAAGTGATCTCACATCTGAGTACAAAATTCACAATATTCGCCCCATCTTGGGCAAAAAAGGCCAGGCTATACCAGTAGCATTCTGTTCTACCGCAGTTGATCAGGCGGAATGCCCGGCTAAAAGTAAATGTAACCCCCTTTTTGTGGCACAACCCTTCTTTCAAAATTGTAGACGCTGACGACTTAGCATACCTCTATTGCAATGGGTGCTACCTTTGGGGGCACTGGTCCTCGAACTGCACTGAGACCCATACGTGAAGGTTTGCAGCTCTTCTGAAGTCCACGAGAGAAAATGTGCTCTCCTCCCTCTATGTTCCAATTGTGGTGGTCAGCACCCGGCCTGGTCTAGAAGATGTCCTATCTTCCAAGATTACAAATTAAGGCATTGAATACAAATTAAGGCATTAGAAAAGCTGGCAGCGGCAAAGTTTGCCAAACCGGCCCACTTTGCCGCTGTCAGCTTATCCAATTCCACCGGTTCTGGTATTACGGACACCGATATTATCAAACTTGTTGACGCAAGATTACAGATATACAAGGACGAGATTCGAGCCTTAACGAATCATCTGATAGCAAAATTCGAGGAGTCCCAGTCTCCTCCATCGACGATTCTTACCTTTTTAAAGAAAGCCCCACCCCGTTCAAAAAAGAGATCCTCTTCTAAATAAGAGCTGGCTTCCTTGAAGTGGGCAAAGAAATATGATATATACTGGAAGTTGTGGCCTCAAAGGGATATAAAGACAATGCCGGTGGGCAAGTGTATTTCTGACAAATGTCAGTGTAATATGACCTATGTCAGAAATACTGAAACTATGTATTATTGGTTACGACTTTACTATTATTTTTTCTTATTTTCAAACAAGTTGTATGAATTATTAATTCTTAAAACAGGAAGAAGTTTGCATCCCAAGTGGTTTACACTTTAAAATGTAAACTGCTACACGTGATCACGTTTAAGAGACCAGGTAATGGCCAATAGCTAGGTCGCGTAGCGCGTGGAGTGAAGGTGGTAGATCTTTATAGATCTTGTTCCAGCCTGCAACCGCCTTAAGCAGGGCAGCCCCCTGTCAGATGCTGCTGGATGGCCCGTTGTAAGTTTAGTCTGAGTCAACTAAACTAGGTGGCGACACCGAAAAAGCAACGTTAAAAATTATGACTTAAAAGTTACATGTACTCAACAATATTGGAAAAATACGTAAGTACTAATGATTTCAATTTTAGATATTTTAAATGTAACAGAAAAAATTGTATAGTTTGTGATGTTATAAATAATAATAATTGTATCGTAAGTAATACGACAAACAAATGTTTTTCATTAAATATTAATAATAATTGTAACTGCAATACCGCAGGTGTAGTGTATCTTATACAATGTTGTACATGTGGATTGCAATATATAGGAAAAACATATCAAATGTTAAAAACTAGGTTTAGGTAACACATATATAATATACAGCATAATAGTCAAACTATATTTCATAAACATATGAGATTAATAGGACATGATATTAAAAACTGTAAATTATTTATTTTAGAACATATTATCAAAGAAAACATTTCAATATTAAATCAAAAACTATTAGAAAAAGAAGATTTTTGGATTAAAACGCTTAATTCCATGTACCCATTAGGATTGAATGACGTGGTACAAGGAATTGGCAGAAGTAGTATAATACATAATAAACAACTATATTATAATAATCCGGTTAAAACGCAAACCAAGAAGTCATGGTGATATAATGAATAGGAAAAATGGACTTAAAAATATAAATATATATGGACAATTAGAAATATTAAAACAACTTTTCAGAAATAATAAGCTAAAAGATCTTTATGTAAATATAAGAAGTTTTTCTAAAGATATCATATGTTCAATAAATCAAAAATTAATTAACGACTATGATAGGCTAAGTTGTATAATAGACAGTTAGTGTAATACAAAATACTATAATCGTACAATAAATGTTAATAATAACAACACAAAATATACATTAACCATAAACTTCATTAATAAATGTATAGATAACATAAATATAGCCGGACTTTTAAATAATTCTAAAAGTAAAGAAATAATAGGGTCAGATTTAAGTAAATATATTCCTAAAATAAGGTATAAACTCCTACCACCATTAGGACGAAAAATTTGTAATTATAATAAAGAATTAAAATCAATATGTAACGATAATATTAGAAACATAATGGAAACAGAATGCAATTGTAAAAGTCTTAGTTTTGATAAAATAAATGAACATATATGTACCCATAATCTAGAATTAATTGAAAATTGTGAATTAAGAAAGCTGCTATCAAAAGGGTATAAATATAGATTAAATAATAACAACGACAAAAATAAAATTTACAATTCGTTATATAATAACTTAAATGATTACTTTAGTAAGCTGATTAATAGTGAAAGCTCGAATATATCTAAGATAAAAATTTGGAAAGATTATATATTTGATAAAATTAAAAATAAAATGAAAATAACAAACAATTATAAAAGGAAAGATAAAATTAATAAAGATATGTATAAAGAACTTACTAAATTAAAGGATAACTATATAATAACAACTATTGATAAAGCTAGTAATAACTTTGTCTTCATATGCAAAAAGCTTTATTATGATATACTAATGAAAGAGGTTAATTCTAATGATTTAAATGTAAATCCAACATATGAACGTAGTGAGTTGAGTTTAGAAACAATTATTACAAGTCACTGTTCTATAATGGATAAAAAGGGTATAAAGGTTGAATTAGATAATAAAACTATACCTATATTATATTGGAATCCAAAATTACATAAAAATCCAATAAAACCTAGGTTCATATGTAGTGCGTTTAAATGTACATTAAAACCACTTTCTGTCTATATGAATAAAATACTTAAAGTAATTAAAGCACACTTTAAAAAATATTGCAAGGTAATCGAAATTAATACTGGTATAAAACACTATTTCAGTATTAATTCTACAAAAGAATTTTTAGAACAGACAAAAGGAATAAATTTTCAAAATATAAATACATACGATTTTAGTACGCTTATACAAATCTAGATTTAGTAGATATTAAAGAAGCGTTAGTAAAATTAATTAATCTTATATTCGGAAAAAGATATACATATATATGTTATAATAATTATAACGCCTATCTAACAAAAATTAAACCATCAAATAAATATAAATATATGGATAAAATTGAATTAATAGAATCCTTAAATATTTTGATAAATCAAAATTATTTAAAAGTAGGGACATCTATATTTAGACAAGTAAAAGGTGTTCCAATGGGTGGTAATAGTAGCCCAATTATAGCTGACTTGTTTTTAAGCTTTATAGAATATGAATTTGTTCATAACTGTGTAAAAACTAAATCTAAACAATATAAATATATGAAATATATGTTTCGATACATTGATGATATATGTGTATTTAATTCTAATAATTTTTATTCAATTAGTGAGCACATTTATCCAGAAAGCCTTATTCTTAACAAAACCAATATTAATGATAAAGAAGGTGTATATCTAGATATGAACATTAAATTAACATTAACTAAAACTACTATTAATTTATATCGTAAAGATGACATATTTAAATTTACAAGAAACATATTTTTGCATGAGCATTCATGCATACCATATAATATAAAATATAATACATTAAATAATGAAATTTTAAGAATTGCAACAATATGTAATGATATTGGCTTTCTTCAAAATCATTTAAATAATTTAATAGATACATATTTTAAACTAGGTTACTATAAAAATAACATCAAGCAGAAAATAGTAAAATATATAAATCAACACAATAATATAAAGAATAAATTTAAACTCTTAAGTGGCAAATTTTTATGGATGGATAATAAATAATATACTTTGCATTAGAATAAGATACTAGATAGTTATTTCAGAGGAAATACATCATTAGCATGTATTTGGCCCCGCTGCTATGTTGGGTAGAGGAGTTAGGGGCCGAAACCTGATAGCATAGCAGTTCCTCCTGATGACCTCTAATTCTTATTCTGATACAACGTCTGTTATTTATTAGTCAATTCATAAAAATGACGTTTATTTTAAATTTTATTTTTTATTTTTATTTTTTAACTTGATTAAAATTATAGAAAATCTAAAAACAATTATTAATTTTATTATTTAATTATTAAATTTTGATTTAGCATTATTATGTTTTGTTTATTTTATAATTATATTACAATACGTAGACTCAGTTAGCTGATTTAATTTTCCGAGATGAGCTAAGAGTGAGAAGGACAACCTCTCTCCTGGTTCGTGCTAGGAGGAGGCATCTCACTCCAGCTAACTTAACACAATGCAAAGTATTCAAGAGCCTTTTTCACTGAATATCCTTCAGTGGAATTCGGGAGGTGCTTCTACCCTTAGCCTTCTATCTGGTAGAGATTCGGATGTTATAGTCTTTCAGGAGACGCGGTCTATCCGTCTCCCCCAGGACATTACTCGATTTATCCCCAAATACATTTACACCCACTTCACTCCGTACAGCACTCCTCCTCACGCCTATTCATAAGAAGGTCTTTTAACCCCCAGTTAAATGCTCCTTAAGATCATCCCTTCTTTTAAACTATTCTTGTCCAGCCCTGTCTTGTTTAGCTATATCACTGTGTAAGAATGGTAAACGTATCAGTATAGCCAATATTTATATACGGTCAGGAGAAATTCACAAGAACCGTGAGCTCCTGGACCGTATTTTGGGTAGTGGCTACGACATGTTACTCGGTGACTTCAACGACAGAACTGGTCGTTGAATTAATGCAGCACTCCGCAGAGCCATGAACGATTACCTTATTCACAAACCAACGTCATCCACCTTTCATTGCTCAACAACTAATTCTCTCCTCGACATAGGATGTGGTTGTTGAAACCCATCTGTACTGAGCAGTCGCGCCAAAAACAGACCATCTCTCATGACCTAATTCGTTGGCGGATAGAGGAAGATACGTTGCTTAGAAGGAGGTTTCACTTTGATCCCATCAGAGTGGCTTTCTTTCAGGCGGCTATCCAACTCTTCCCCAGAATTGGTAATGAGAGTTTGATCGAATTTAATTCCTACCTCTCATCGCAAGCTACCGCGTTTATTTCGACTACCTATAAACGGTCGTATTTACAATCCCACTCCAACAAAACTCAAGGTTCTGACTAAAATGCTATACCTTCCCAATGTATCTGTTTCCGCCAGGCAAGGCCATCTCGAATGAATACTGGAGCACTAGATATAGGTTCCAGCTGAGCAGGGATAAGGCGAACATTGCTCACCTTAACCCTTCTCAGTATTTCTTCTAGAAGATATTCAAGAAGGAGTTTGTCTGTTGGAAGGATATAGCTTTAAGCTGCATTGGTAGTATAGGCCTTGATAATGTTTTGGAGTCACTATCCCTACATAATTATGGAGTCACTCAATCACCCCAACCAATCCCACCTTGGGGTGACTTCAGGAGCAGGGACTTATTTGTTACAGATATACTAAACTCTTAGGGGCCACTTCCGGGCACCTTTAAATCCGTAGCTTCACTATCTTCTCGAGTCTGTCAGCTTTTGACAGCCGATCAAAGAAGAGAAGTGGCCGTCACAATGCTTTTAGCCTCACCATCCGATGTAGCCGGCATCAATATTAGTCGTAGATTTTTTTACCCAAGCGTACTCTGGTTTCATGTCCTAAAGATCTGCGTCCCATTTCGATTTAAAACTCCCTCATCTCCATCTACGAAAAAGCGCTTGCGCGTAGAATCCGCGACCATTTAAGTAGGCGTAATTTGATCCCACCGAGTTTTCATGGGTTTGTCAAAGGTCGCTCGGTCCATTCAGCAAGAGGTGAAGTGCATCAGTTTTGTAGGGATAATAGCCATCAACTAGCTGTGGCTGTTTTCCTTGACTTTTCTGCTGTATTTGACCGCATTTTCATTCACTTTGTTATCTCCTCTCTCAGGTCCCTCGGGTTGCCTGCGAGAATTGTTAACAGGGTGGAGATATTACTGTATACCAAGCGATTCTACTATGAAGACGACCCTGATGCGCGCCAGTTATACCCTATTACGGGTGTGCCTCAAGGATTTCTACATTCTCCTATCTTATATATTGCTGCCTCCATTGTACTATTCAAGAATTTTAAACGTGATCAACATCTAATGGTATACGCTGATGATACCACGGCCATGTTCTCTGGACGCAGGTGCAAAGATGTCGCCTCGGACATCAGCCGTTTCTTTTTAAGATTAACAGATCAGCTGACCCCATCCAATCTTATTTTAAATTCGTTTAAATCGCCGGTGGTTGTCTTTCATGGCACCTCTGCGACAAAGAAAAAATTAAAGAGACTAGCACTCTCAGCTCTATCTTCCATATTGACTAACCACTCTCTACCTTCACAAGTCGGGTAAAATACCTGGGGTTCACTGTTACGGTAAACTGGTCGGCGAAAGCTGACCTGGATAGACTTAAGCGTATTCTGAAGAAAGCTAGTTGAACCCTGAAACGGGCTCAGCATCTGTCGTTGATTGGGAAAACCCAAGTGCGCCTCTGGGGTACTTTGGCTATCTCGGGATTAGTCTTATTTTCGATAGGACGTCATCCAGAGCAAATATTAAGGTTTCTCAAGCTCTTCATCTCGCGATTACCGAGCATAGTTCGTCTCGATTAGATTCTTCGGTGGGTGAAAGACTCCGGGTGGTTCAGTCGGAGAGCGGCGTGTTGGATGTGCTGGAGGGCTCAGATCCCGCTGGACCTGAAGCCGTGACATCATTATGAAGACTAAATGCTATTATGAGTTGTCTTATTTGAACTGCATTTGTTTTTTTTTCTAATGTCTCTTTTCGTTATTTTTTAGTGGTTGTTATTATTTAAGAAATTCCTTATTATTATAAATTTAAATAGTTCAAAATGTTTACATGCTTTGTGTTTGAATTTCGGTATAAGTTTGATGTACTTGTGAAACGTTCATGTTAAACTATTTTAATCTAGACATTTTGCAAAATAAACAAGCTCTGTTTACCAAAATCATTAACTTCCCATCCGTTTAAACTTGACTTGCCGTTAATACATACCCAATAATTGCACGCGGTTTAAATTTGATTACACTTTAATATCTGTAGCATCATATGTTGCTAAAATTACTTTTATAAATCAAGCGATTAAATGTTTGTCTTTAAATTTTCAGTTTTAAAATTCCTTTCATAAATCAATCAGTATAAGGTGAGAACGTGTATTATAAAAGAGTTTGTGTTTTATTTTTTAAAAATACTAACATTTATAGCTAATATAAATAGCTAATTCGGTTCCCATTTTATTATTAGCTAATATGTAGAATCTATTCTAATCGATTAGGAATTGCTGCTTCTATATATTAAAAGGCATAAAATTATTCCGTTTTCTGGAGTTCATATCACACGGCTAGAATAGGAATATTTTCGGCCCCTGTTTAAAGTACAGGGCCCGAACCTGATAGCGTAGCAGTTCCTTCTGATGACCTCTAATCCTTATTCTTATACAAAGTTTGTTATTTATTAGTCAATTCATAAAAATTTACTATTATTTTAAATTTCAGTTTATAATGTCAGTATACTTTTAAATGAAAGTTGATTTAAAGGTAAATTTGCGATAAAAAATCAAATTATGTAATAATTTGTAGATTTAATTAATCAGATTAGATAATTGATTCTGTGTTATCAAAAAAGATTTTAATGAGATTTTATAAAATTGTTATTAACATTAAAATTAAATAATAAAAATTAAATAATTAAATAATACATTTTTAAATAATAATAAATTCTGCAATTGCAGAACAAGACTTCTGTAATTGCAAAAGTCTCAATTTTGATAATATAAAATAGTTTAATTTTTAAAATAAAATCTTAATTTTGAAAATAGTGAATAAAGAAAGATGCTACCAAAAGGGTATAAATAATAAAAAAGTCAATATAAATATTAATAAAAGTCATTTTTTATGAATTGAATAATAAATAACAGACGATATATACAAGAATAAGGATTAGAGGTCATTAAAAACATTATAGAAGCAGAATGCAATTGTAAAAGTCTTAGTTTTGATAAAATAAATGAACATATATGTACCCATAATCTAGAATTAATTGAAAATTGTGAATTAAGAAAGCTGCTATCAAAAGGGTATAAATATAGATTAAATAATAACAACGACAAAAATAAAATTTACAATTCGTTATATAATAACTTAAATGATTACTTTAGTAAGCTGATTAATAGTGAAAGCTCGAATATATCTAAGATAAAAATTTGGAAAGATTATATATTTGATAAAATTAAAAATAAAATGAAAATAACAAACAATTATAAAAGGAAAGATAAAATTAATAAAGATATGTATAAAGAACTTACTAAATTAAAGAATAACTATATAATAACAACTATTGATAAAGCTAGTAATAACTTTGTCTTCATATGCAAAAAGCTTTATTATGATATACTAATGAAAGAGGTTAATTCTAATGATTTAAATTTAAATCCAACATATGAAGGTGGTGAGTTGAGTTTTGAAACAATTATTACAAGTCACTGTTCTATAATGGATAAAAAGGGTATAAATGTTGAATTAGATAATAAAACCATACCTATATTATATTGGAATCCAAAATTAAAAATAAAATGAAAATAACAAACAATTTCATAACAAATAAGGATTAGAGGTCATTAAAAACATTGTAGAAACAGAATTAAAATGCAAAATTCTTAATTTTGATAAAATAAATGAACATATATGTACCCATAATCTAGAATTAATTGAAAATAGTGAATTAAGGAAAATGCCATCAAAAGGGTAAAAACATATATTAAACATAGCTGTAACACTGATTATGTTACAGTAGTACTCTATGATATTACTAGAAAATTTTATTAAATAATAACGATAAAAATATTATGATATACTGATGTAAACACAACATATGAACGTAGTGATTTAAACTTAGAAATAAGATATATACCTTATTAGAAGATGTAAAGGATATAATTAGAAAATTGAGCGATACCTATATTATATTAAAATCCATAATTACATAAATCCAATGAAACCCATGCTAATACTTAAGTTAATGCTAAGTAAAGTTAATGCTTTTAACTTTACATAAACACCAATTTCAGTTTATATGATGACTAAAATAATATGACGGTTAAAATAAACGGTATAAAACATATTTTAGTATCAATTCCTCGATAAGAATTTAAAAACATAAATTGTGCATGCGTTTCAGGATTGTTTTGGAAATTATACGAAAATGCTATGTAAATGTTTAAAGGACGGTTCTAATTACAAAATTAATTTAATCGATATGACACATCTTCAACTGAGCTCTATTTGATTCTACACAATCTCAACCGACTACTTACCAACAAATCACAGATTAAATCGTAAAAACTTAATTGTACATGCAGGTTTAGCAAAAACGACAGTTATGTAATCAAATTACAAACACGAAAACTTAAATTGTAGATGTTTTGAAGATATTTTTACTAAACAAGCACTGTTCAAGCTGTTGACATCATTTTTAGGGGAAAGTCCACTATCAAAAAAATTGTTATTGCGACAGTTTACTCAGTTCAACAAACTATTGTTAGGGATCAATGTTCTTCGGCATTAAACACATGCAAATAACCAAAATAAAAGAAATGTAAGTGAATAAAACAGACGTGCCAACATGCATTGACAATTTAAAAATTATGTTTGATAAAATATGTAATTAAAAGCATTTGATGATAAAAATATCGAGTTGAAGGCACACTGGTGAATAACGAAAACGTAATAAACACACTTTGAATTGTTGCGTAATATGCTAATTCCGACGCTACCGATTTCAACATTTTTCTTTTGATGTCTATAAGGTCGAAACTTGTAATTAAATATAAAATGCATCTAAGACGACGAATTTATATACTATAAATGCGTCGTCTTTTATTATAGGGAAATAAATCTAAATTAATTCTATTATCGCTAAAATATTGTATCAATGCCGATTTGTAATTATATAATAAATTAAATTGTGAAAAGTTAGGAACAAAGCTATTTTTTCCTAATGTATTTATGGATGTACATAAAGACATTTTCCACCTTTTTAACTTTTTAAATAATAATTTCTATAAATTTCAGTTTAATGTTGATACATTTATATATGAAAATACATATAAATGCATTTAGTAGCTTGACAAGGTTATCCATAATTTGCAAAACATTTATTGACAGAAATATTTTTAACATCCACTCTGTAAGCGTAAATTTAAATAATAATTATCACGAGATAATGTAAGCGTATTTATGATTCAGCAGTAAATGACAAAAGGTATATGTCATTGGCCATGTTAAAAAGTACCGGAATGACGAGTAAAAATTAACATTTTTAATATATTTAAATTATTAATCATAATTTTTACTTATTTCATATTTTTCAATTTTTAATCTTTCTCATCCTTTTCGTATATTTACTTTTTATTTTTTATTACACTAAATAATCAAATTTCATCAGAGGAAAAACGTCATTAGCATATATTTGACCCGGCTGCTATTATGAGTTAAGGAATAAGAGCAGAAACACATTAATCAAATCATAAAAATTGATTTTATTTTAAATTTCAATTTTTACATTATAGAAATAAATTATGTAAATAAATTACGTAGACTTACTTAGTTGATCTGATATTATTTACATACTCATTTGAGGGAACTTTTTGATTTATATATTGTAATATTAAAAAATTAAATATCTATTATAATATAATAAATATTAATATAATTATATAATTCATAAATAAAATGAAACAAAAGTGTCTAGCGAAAACGACAAATTTCAATTCCTTTCCAAAATACAAGTAAAAAATAATGAATTTATCAAAATAGTGAATTATAAAAATTCTACTTTAAAGTCAAATTGTATTATTCATTTTTAACTATAACATGGTTTAAAACATTAAGAGAAATTTAATACATTACATATTAATACATTACTCACATTACTTAAATCACTTAAATCTAAATTATCAAATCATTATTTAAATGATTTAATTTCCATAAATTATTATTTTTATCAATAAATCAGTTAAGTTATTTCAGTTATGTATAACGTAATTTATAAATCAAGTCTCATAACTTAACTTATTAATATTTGAACTTTGTGGTAAGTTTGGATATTAGCAATTCGTAGTTAATGATATTATGATCCTATTAATATCATATTTGATCATAAAAACAATACAGTTCTATGTAATGGTCTTGTCTCCATAAATATTAATATATATTATATAATATAATATATATAATAGCTTTATCTATGAAAATAGATATATCAACGATGCATCTATTTAGCAAAAAAAGTTCATTACAGAATACAATCTGATATTAATTAAATGTGAAAATTCAAACTCATGAACACATGTAAGTTGCATGTAAATTGGCGAATCAAGTCAATTACGAATCGGCGATTCCATTTGAATGTTATCAGGGAACACACGGTTTATTTGCTTTCTTCTACATCAATTTCTGTTTTAAAACAAGATTATATGCGAAGCAATAATTGGTTCTAACAGTATGCTCACATAATCTGCTCAATTTACTACATATTTTTGGGAATATATTATAAGCAACGCATAAAATGTTACTTATAATTTAAGCTGATTCTTTACATTGCTAACGTTATCAGTATTTTATATATACAGTATTACAATTTTTTATTTATTTTACGAATAGATCTTTTATTTATTTAAAGACAAAAAACGTGTTAACAATTTTTTTGACAAAATACACGTTGACATGATTTACATGATTAACGTTGACATGCAAAGGATTAAATTAATTGATATCATCAGTTAAATTAATGTAATAATGTCATCTATAGGTATACATGAAATATTTAGAAGACCAAACTAAATTGATAGCAGTAATTTACTAATTGCTTACAATAATTAATCCCTAACAATTATTAGAATTGTTCGTGTCTACTTCACTTGGTGTCTACAACAATAAAATATAAATCAAATCAGCTAACTAAGTTTACGTATTTAATATAATTACAAAATAAACAAAACATAATAATGCTAAATCAAAATTTGTATTGTAAGTAATACGACAAACACATGTTTTTGATTTAATTAAATCAGCTAACTGAGTCTACGTATTTAATATAATTATAAACTAAACAAAACATAATAATGCTAAATCAAAATTTAATAATTAAATAATAAAATTAATAATTGTTTTTAGATTTTCTATAATTTAAATCAAGTTAAAATAAAAAAAATGAAATTTAAAGTCAATTTTTATGAATTGACTAATAAATAACAGACGATGTATAAGAATAAGGATTAGATGTCATAAGGAAGAACTGCTGTGCTATCAGATTTCAGTCTCTAATTACTCTACCCATCGGGGCCAAATACGTGCTAATTACATATTTCCTCTGATTAAATTTGATTACAAGTATCTTATTCTAATACAAAGTATATTATTTATTATCCATTCATAAAAATTTTCCGCTAATGATTTTAAATTTATTTTTAATATTATTGTGTTAATTTATATATTATACTATTTTCTGTTTGATTATATTTTTATAGTAACCTAGTTTAAAATATGTATCTATTAAATTATCTAAATGATTTTGAAGAAAGTTAATATCATTACATATTGTTGCAATTCTTAAAATTTCATTATTTAATGTATTATATTTTATATTATATGGTATGCATGAATGCTCATGCAAAAATATGTTTCTTGTAAATTTAAATATGTCATCTTTACGATATAAATTAATAGTAGTTTTAATTGATGTTAATTTAATGTTCATATCAAGATATACACCTTCTTTATAAATTATTTATCATTAATACTGGTTTTATTAAGTTGATAAAAGAAATCAATATGAAAAATATTTGCATACCGCTTAGTTTCGATAAATAAAAGAACACTCAATACATATTTACAAGTATCCCAATCACCATGGTTACAACACATGGCTTTTGATTTATTTACTCGAATATCATGAACTTATCATGTATGGTATGTTTGGAACAACGTTTTAGTTTACTGTTATATAAAATACAATAAAATATATAATAATGAAAATGTGAGAATATTATCCGTAAAAAACTGCCGAATATAATAAATAAAATTAACCGTCTCAAAGATCAAAAAGAAAAACAAATACCACTAATCTCTCCACAAATAAATAATAAAAACCAATAAGTGAACAGTCAATTTATAATATAATATATTATATATTCGGCAGTATATAATATACTGCCGAATCACTTTTGTGATTGGCTGTGGACTTTGCAATAATGATGATTACTTTTCAAAAATCATCATTGTGATGAATCATTCTAAACTGTGATTGAGGATATCTAAACACTCTTATAATATGAACTTACTGATGAATACTGTTAAATAATTATAACTTTTACTGTTATATAATTAAAATATAAAATATAATAAAATATATTTTAATATAAAAATGTGATAACATTATCCACAACTATTGAAAATAATCATTTTTAAATTGCCTCGTCAGCGCATATAGGAATACTGGAATCAACAAATTTATTTGTTTGATGCATAAATACTCAGAATACTATTCGATGATCGTTCTCTAATATATATTAGAAGGTTTAATACATACAATGACCATGTCTTTTGCATAAAAGCCATCTGGACTCTACTGAAATCAGTAGGGTCCAGATTTTAAGAATGTTTAGAGATCCTCTGCAATCAGGGGACAGGCTTGGTGCCGTTAATAGTAAGGGTGTATGGAATTGGATATCATGAAGGAAGGATTCTGTAGCTGGTTTTCAATGCGAAAGTCACCTTGTGTGACCTAGCAACTATTCAATATATACATATATACATATATATGTATATATTTATATATATGATAAGGTAGTCTGCTCTACTTGTAATCATACTCTGGTTTTTGGTAACATTTACAATTATAAAACTGGAGTTTATTAGCTCCAGGAGCACAGTTAAACACAGTCCGATTTAACACTGCAATTAAAATTAATAATCCTAAATCAATAAATCAAAATTTAATAATTAGATAATAAAATACTAACTGTTATTAACTATGGAAAACTGCATTATTCAATATAATATATATAATATCTATATTATTATATGCACCAAATACTCCTCAAACTTTGGCTGTCTAGATTACTATATTGCCGCCCCGTAACATCCTTTATTTATTCAAGTGATTTCAATGATTATCTCCGCAGAATAAAAAAAATTAATTTTTCAACAGTAACAATGAATGTACAAATATATCAACTTAAAATTATGAAACGAAATATAGATGACTAGTTTAAAAATAGGAATTAATTGCGAAAATAGGTAGGTTTTCAAATTGAAGGAAGATCCTTACCCTACCAACGCTGATTTAGTTTGAAATCAGAAATTATTTTAATTAAATTTGTAATCAATACAACAGACGAGTCGAGTGTTGGTCAGCCATCATTAAAAGCACAAACGTGAAGCGTAGCTATTTGATCAGTAGCTGATGAGCTCCACCAATAATGAAATGTAGAGTATTGCTGTTGGCTTATATATGATTAAAACCAGTATATATTTTTATCAAGTATATACTTGTTATTATCAAGTATATCTATATAAAAATCTATTTACCAAATTGAAATTAAATATTTAATTTAATGATAAAAATAGAATTGAAAGTTTTGATTGATAAGTTTTTGATATTATCAACCAAGTTATTAACGTGGTGTTATGTACTTACGTTTTGAATGCATTTAATAAATGTTTTAAATATTCAATTTTTTGATAAAAGTAAAATTGAAAGTTTTATAAATTTTTTATTGATTGATGTTATCAAACATAGCATTTTGATATACGTGAGCCAATAAGTTTCATTTTTTACAATAGTCGATGCTGCCAAAAACTAAAAATCGATTACATGTTTAACATACTTCCTTATCACTCCTAGTGCTTATGGTAGCCGGTAGCACTCATCAGTAGGGTGAACTACCATCAGTCGTTTCGGCTGCCTTGTGATATATTTAAAAGGCATCTCCGAGAATTTGCTAACGTAGTAGCATGGGCATAGCCTCTTTAAACTAATAACGTGCTTTCCGGATCATCCTAATTTATTCAGCAGGAATTTTACTTGCTGTCGTTGCTTGCTTTCTCACAGGACCCCTTTAGACGATATAGTTTTATAATTTAATCGCAGAATGTGTAAAACTGTGCTCCTGGAGCCAATAAGCTCCAGTTTTAAAGTTGTAAATTTTGCCAAAAACCGGAGTTCGATTACATGCAGAGCAAACTTCCTTATCAGTACTACCATCAGTCGTTTCAGCTGCCTTCAGACATATTTAAAATGAAACTGTATCCTCTAAATAGATCCTATGAGAAAACAAACAACGACAATTAAATTGATTGATGTGTGCTGCGGGCCACTATCATCTCGGCTAGGTGTGATAAGGAAGTCTGCTCTGCATGTAATCGAACTACGATTTTTGACAATATCTACGATTTAACAACTGAAGCTTATTAGCTCCCGAAGAACAGTTTAACACTATCAATTCCAAAATTATAAAAATGTATCCTCCAAAGGATCCTGTGAGAAAGCAAGCAACGACAACAAGTAAAATTCCTGCCGAATAAAATTAGGATGGTCCAGAAAGCACATGGTTAGTTTAAAGAGGCTAGGCCCATGCTACTACGTTAGAAAATTTTCGGAAATGCCTATTCAAAATATCACGAGGCAGCCGAAACAACTGATGACAGTTCGCCCTACTGATGAGTGCTGCCGGCTACCATCAGCTCGTCTATGAGTGATAAGAAAGTCTTCTCTACTTGTAATCGAACTCCGGCTTTTGGCAACATCTACAATTATGAAACTGAGTCTTTTTAGCTCCCGAAGCACAGTTTAACACTATCAATTACAAAATTATAAAAATGTATTCTCCGAAGGATCCTGTGAGATAGCAAGCAGCGACAGCAATTAAAATTCCTGCCGAATAAAATTAGCATGATCCGGAAAGCATATGGTTAGTTTAAAGAGGCTAGGCCCATGCTACTACATTAGAAAATTCTCGAAGATGCCTATTTAAAATATCACGAGGCAGCCGAAACGACCGATGGTAGTTCACCCTATTGTTAAGTGCTGCCGGCTACCATCAGCTCGTCTAGGAGTGATAAGAAAGTCTGCTCTACTTGTAATCGAACTCCGGTTTTGCCAACATCTACAATTATGAAACTGAAGCTTATTAGCTCCCGGAGCACTGTTTAACACAATTGGATTTAAAATTATAAAATTGTATCATCTAGCGATATCTTTTGAGAAAGCAAACAACTACAGCGATAAAAATTCCTGCCGAATAAAATTAGGATAATCCGGAAAGCACATGATTAGTTTAAAAAGGCTAAACAAATGCTATAACGTTATATAATTCTCGGAGATTTAAACTATCACGAGGCAGCCGAAACAACTGATAGTAGTTCGCCCTACTAATGAGTAGTGTGATACAAATACAGCAACATTGTTAACACTTAATATTTACGACATGCTTAAGAAAACACATTAGTAGTATTAATTATCATATGTGCGTGCATACGTTGACAATCGCCTAACATTTAGTCTTAGTCACGGCATGTGGTAATCATTGAAATGATTCAGCTGCACATATGCCCTTTGTTATCCGAAAAATGTCGAAAAAAGTAAGTGCGGAGCTTCAAAAGAACTCTATGATGTGCAATTCAACGAATTTTGTCGGAATTCCTGTTAAAGAAGGACTAGAACAAGCTTATCTAGATGGAATTCAACACAACACGAAGGTCAGTAACGTTTCTACTTTTTCTGGTAATGGGGAGATGCTTCCACCCATACCAAAACAAAAGAATCTTATAATTATTAAGCCTAAACTTCCGTTACAACGACATAATCTATTCGAAAAATTTCTAAAGAATTTTTGTGCAAATTATCCCTCGAGGATAATATTCAATAACGTGAAGTTTCTTCATTCCGAAATCAAAATCTCCTTTGCAACGGCGGACATGGCAAAGGAGTATACTGGGTTTTTCAGATCGTATTTGTCTAATTTTGGTGAACTTACTGAGAAACCTATCCTATCCACCTTGAAAGTAACGAACCTCCCCTGTTGGGTTGACGATGGAGACCTCGAAAATCTCTGCGCATCTTTTAAGGTCAGTAATTTTAGACTATTGAAAGGAAAGGACGGGGTACCTATCCCCGTCGGATTTTGCTCCGCCCCTATAGATAGGGCAGAAACACTTGACAAGTCAAATTACAACCCGTTTATGGGTCTCAATCTCAGGTTTCAGTTAATTGAAAGTGATGAATTCACTTTCCCCCACTGCAGTCGGTGTCACAAATGGGGGCATTGGTCCTCCAGCTGCAGTGGGACACCTACCTGTGGGGTATGCGGTTCCGCTAATTGCCCCGCCTTACTGTCCGACGTACGTTGTGTAGCCGCCCCGTCCTGTTCTAACTGCGGGGGGTGCCATCCTGCCTGGGGCAGGAAATGTGGAATTTTCAAAGATTATAGGAATCGTTTCCAGAAACCATCTAAGACTCCTGCCTCCTTTTCACAAGCATCCTCTTATCGGATGGATGATGCGGACATTATAAAACTCATCGACGTGAAAAATGAAGTTTCATATAGAAAGCTACAGAATCTAATCCTGATGGCCCTGGGTTCGGTAGGGCCCAATCCCTCCGTACCGGCTTCTAAAGTATTACCGGAATCAAAGAAGAGGGGGCTTCGGCCCATACTGTCCCCCCACTCAAGATCGGTAAAATGCTGAGTGGCAAACAGCATAGGGGAAATGAAGATGCTGCCCAGGGGCAAGTACCGACCCCGGATGGGGCTAGTGGCAGGAAGGGTAACCTTCCTGCACCTAGCTCTGTCTAGGTAGGCAATCCCCCTTCCAACTAATCCATCACAATGCAGAGTACTCGTGAGCCTTTTTCACTGAATGTCATTCAGTGGAACTCGGGAGGTGCTTCTGCCCTTAGACTTTTATCCGGTAGAGATGCAGATGTTATAGTCCTTCAGGAGACTCGGTCTATCCGTCTTCCCCAGGACATTACTCGATTTATCCCAAAGCATATCTGTTCCCACTACACTCCGTACATAACCCCGCCTCACTCATCTTCATCTCAAGGTCTTTTAACCCAGGTTAAATGCTCCTTAAGGTCTTCCCTCCTACTAAACTATTCTTGTCCAGCCCTGTCTTGTTTAGTTATTTCACTCTGTAAGAACGGTAAACGCCTCAGTCTAGCCAATGTCTACATCCGGCCAGGGGAGATTCACAAGAACCGCGACCTCCTGGATGGTATTATTGATAGCGGCTATGACATGATACTTGGAGACTTCAACGACAGAACTGGTCGTTGGATCAACGCATCACTTCGCAGAGCTAGGAACGGTTATCTTATTCACAAACCACCGTCCCCCACCTTTCATTGCACATCAACAAATTCAATCCTCGACATTTTACTGCTTCACTCAAGGTGGTTGCTTAAACCTCTCTGTACGGAGCAGTCGCGCCAACAATTGTCCACCTCTCATGACCTAATTCGTTGGAGAATTGAGGAAGATACATTGCTTCGAAGGAGGTTTCACTTTGATCCGATCAGAGTAGCCTTCTTTCAGGCGGCTATCCGACTCTTTCCCCGAATAGGAAATCAGAGTCTGACCAAATTTAATACCTACCTCTTTTCGCAAGCTACCGCGATTCTATCGTCTACCTATAAAGGTCGTATATACAATCCCACTCCGACGAAACTCAAGGTCCTAGCAAAATTACTGAACCTCCCTAATCTCTCTGCTTCCGCCAAACAGGCCCTCTCGAATGAATACTGGAGCACTAGATACAGGTTCCAGCTGAGTAGGGATAGGACGAGTATTGCTCGCCTTAATCCTTCTCAGTCTTCCTTTTTGGAAGATTTTCAAGAAGGAGAAGTTTGTTTGCTGGAAGGATAGAGCATTGGGTTGGATAGGGAATGTAGGCCTTGAAAAAGTTTTGGAGGAGTCACTAACCCTACACAACTATGGAGCCACTCAATCACCTCAACCAATCCCGCCTTGGTGTAACTTCAGGAGTAGGGATATATCTGTTACGGATATTCTTAACTCCTGGGGTCCACTCCCGGGCACCTCCAAATCCGTCGTTCCACTTTCTTCTCGGGTCTGTCAGCTTTTGACAGCTGATCAGAGAAGAGAGGTGGCCGTCACAATGCTTTTAGCCTCTCCATCCGATGTAGCAGGCATCAATATTAGTAAGCGTGTTTTTATTCCTAAGAAAAAATCCTGCTCATGTCCTAAAGACCTGCGTCCCATTTCGATTCAAAATTCCCTCGTGTCTATTTACGAAAAAGCGCTTGCGCGTAAAATCCGCGACCATTTAAGTAGGCGTAATTTGATCCCTCCAGGTTTTCATGGGTTCGTCAAAGGTCGCTCGGTCCATTCAGCAGTAGGTGAGGTGGAACAGTTTTGTCGGGAGAATAGCCATCGCCTAGTTGTGGCTATTTTCCTTGACTTTTCTGCTGCATTTGATCGTATCTCCATTCCTTTTGTGATCTCTTCTCTACGGTCCCTCGGGTTGCCTGCGAGAATTGTGAACAGGGTGGAGATCCTGCTGTACACCAAGCGGTTTTATTATGAAGACGACCCTGATGCGCGTCAGTTCTATCCTATTACGGGTGTGCCTCAAGGTTCACCTCTTTCTCCTATCTTATATCTTGCTGCCTCCATTAATCTATTTAAAATATTTAAACGCGAACAACGTCTGGTGGTGTATGCTGATGACACCACAGCCCTGTTCTCTGGACACAGGTGCAAAGACGTAGTCTCTGACATCAGCCGCTTCTTTTTAAGATTAAAAGACCTTTTACCCATATCCAATCTTATTTTAAACTCCGCCAAATCGCAGGCGGTTGTCTTTCATGGCACCACCGCAACAAAGAAAAAACTTAAGAGATTAGCACTCTCTGCACTCTCTTCCATATTTGCCTTTGAACCACTCCCCACCTTCACAAGTCGAGTAAAATACCTGGGGTTCACCGTTACGGTGAACTGGTCGGCGAAAGCTGACCTGGATAGACTTAAACGTATCCTGAAGAAAGCTAGGTGGGCTCTGAAACGGGCTCAGCATCTGTCATTGAAAGGGAAAACCCAGGTGCGCCTTTGGGGTACCTGGGCTATCTCGGGACTTGTCTTCTTCTCAAGAGGACGTCCCCCAGAGCAAAGGCTAAGGTTTCTTAAGCTCCTCGTCTCTCGTTTACCAAGCATAGTCCGCGCCGATTGGATTCTTCGGGGGGTGAAAGACCCCGGGTGGTTCAGTCGGAAGGCGGCGTGTTGGATCGGTTGGGGGCTCAGATCCCCCTGGACCTGAGGCCATAGAAGAAGAAAAGAGTTAGAAGACTGAAGAGCTACTGACTTTCTATTGTTGTGTCTGATCTGGTTTATTGCATGTTTCTTTTTCTCTTTTTTTTGTGTAGTTAAGAAAGTCTTTATTTATTTATTTATCTTTGTTATCCAATATTGTTCCGTTTGCTTGCTTTTTGATGTACTAGGAATATTTGCATCTATAACAAGCACGCTCATTGAATGTTCAGGATTTTCAACTACATACGTTGCTAAACCATCCCTGCCTGCACATTTTGTCTTATCAACCGTACTTCTACAATTCATACGCATATTCAGTTGATTACCAGTTTCGCTCATGTTTGGGCTTTGCAAACACTGCACGTGCAAAGGTAGATTAAACTCTTAGATTCGCGGTTAAAATTACTTCTCACTGAGTATTGGAATAATTAAATCAGCTAACTGAGTCTACGTATTGTTATATAATTTTAAAATAAACAAAACATAATAATGCTAAATCAAAATTTAATAATTAAATAATAAAATTAATAATTGTTTTTAGATTTTCTATAATTTTTATCAAGTTAAAAAATAAAAATAAAAAAAATTAAAATAAACGTCATTTTTATGAATGTTATGATGTTTTCACATTTTGATGTATTATGCATACCCATGCAACATAAACATCTTATATAATTGAAGCTAATGTTTAATCTAGAAGTTTCCTTTCGTATTGGAGTTCTGTTATGTGATTTCAAACTTCGATTTATGGCTTTATTACTAATTAATACCCGTTTCACAACATGATGATGGACTGAACTCACATGAACTATATAACGAGCACCTTTGAATTTCTCGTACAACTTACTATGCCATGCACCACTCTCATTTTTATAAATCTATGCATCCAAATAGTTCATGCCATTTAAATTTGGTTGGTATAAATTTCAGTTCCGAAAAGCTATTTAGATTATTGAGAAATGTTTATAGTTATTTGACACCATACTAAGATAATATCGTCCACGGATCTTATTTAAAGCGAAGGTTTCAATTTCTTTGTGGCAATGAAGGCGCTCTCAACATAAGCTACATACAGTTCGGCATATGTAGGAGTTACGAGGCTGAAGTACCAATATCCTGTTTCAATAGCGTATCGTCAAATTCAAAACTGTTTGATTGCAACACTACTCTTAGCAGGTTACAGACCCGATCAACAAAATCCTGCTCCTTATCCCATTTCAGTAATTGGCGGATTGCTTGTATACCGTTATCTGTTGGGATGGAGGTGTACATCCGATGTGCATATAATTGATTGAGGACTAATAGTGTTCTATATAGTTTCGAATTGTCTGATAAAGTCATCAATGCTTGTAATGACAGAAGAGAATCATTCCAAGAACGGATACAACTGTAGATTAAATAACGTGACAATTTTGTCTTCTTGCATCTCAGCTTAGGCCAAATTCAAAAAATATAACAAAAAAAGAGCAAAATGCAAAATATGAAGGTAAACAAAATTGCGATCAATAGCTGATGGCATTCATAGGATCGATAGTACTAGCCGGCAAGTCAAATTCGAAACGAAAATAAGCTTATTACGTTAGATAAAAATAATATAAAAAACTAGCGAATTTAGTGACAACTTCAAACAATCAAACGAGTCGGATACAAACAAGTCACATACATATATTAGCGTTGTATTATAATATAATATTTTAATATTATATATAATATTATATAATAATATTATATAATAATATAATATTTTAGTAAATAAAAATGTATTTTAAACTTAATAAATATTTAATATTCATGAAATATTCAATAATTCAATATTTCATGATTATTTAATATTTTGTGATTAGTTTTTTCGTGAACCACTTAAATTCTATAATATAAATCGGACGGTGGCATTTACAAGAATAATCCCATTGTGACTTCTATGGATTCATCAAGTGAATCTATTTCAGTGTTACATTAAATTAAGATACATGTATATAAAATAAGGTACACGATTATTGAAGAATTTCAGTAATGATATCTTTAATTAAAATAAATTTCAAACGACAAATCTGTTGTAGATCCTTAACATGCATCATTAACATGTAAATGTTATAAAAATGTAGATATTGCATGTTACAACGTTGTAACATGCAAATCTATAAATTGCGGCAAACGTTGTATTGCGGTAAAATGCCTATAATTTGCCGTAAGCTGAATAGAAGCAAAGTTGACCGCATTCAGGATTAAGCCGTAAGCTGTATATAAGCTTACGTATATCGCTTTTTTGTACATTGATTAAAGTTCTTATGGATTGATGTTCTTATATCTAATTAAGTTTTGGATTGAGCCAATAAAACCGACCACTTATTGACCAGTAATGCCCTGTTAATGTTGGGAAATTTATCCACATTTTGCAACTCAGCATTATGTGATAAAAAGATAAACTTGAGCGTTATTTATCAGTTAATAATTCAAGTTTAAATTTCTTGTGTTAAAAGTCAAGAGAAACTATTGCTGGATTTCAACTCTTATTTTAAAAATCATACAAATATTTATAATTCAAATTTTTAATTAAAAAACTTTTTTGTAAAAAAATATTTCAATTCATTCGAATTTATTAATTTTACTGATAATTAAGATGCATGTATATAAAATAAGGTACACGATTATAGAAAAATTTCAGAAATGCTATCTTTAATTAAAGATGAAAAGTTGACTGCATTCAGGATTAACTGAGCTAAACAGTAAAATTAATGCATTTGGAACAAGAATGTTTGTATTTAGTTAATCTTGTTTTAAACAACAAAAATGAATTGTAGAATTTCGTCACCATCACTCCTTAGCCACATTAGAAAATGTCAGCTCGTCTTTGTATTTGTAAATAAGATCAGATACATCATCTTCACTAATCTTTTCCCATCCAGTTTCCTTCATAAAATAAACTAAAATTCAAGGATAAAATATACATGTACATAAGATAACATTTGAAATTTAACCTCTAACAATTCCACCCGACATTGCATCTCTGTGTGTCGCATGAACAATGGCTCGTCGAGCAAGATCTATAGCTTCGTCAACTGATAAATCCCATCTTAAACAAAATTGGCAATAAAATGTTTTTTTTGTAATCATACCTGAAATTGCTGTCTAAAATAGAATAAGCAAACAGTGATCCACTTCCTACACTAAAAATATTGTCAGTTGAACGCTCGCCTTCGTCTGTAACACGATAAAGACCAGGACCCTAAATATTTTATTGTATAAATTTCATATAATCTAATTGTACGAAATGGTTAATGGTTTAGTTAACGGTTTATGCATGTAACTCAAGTCATTTGCAATATCGGTGATACACATTTAATCATTAATATTAATTTACGTATTTTATATAAAATAGTGCATATTTGAGCTGTAATTTAATAGTTATTTGAAAAAATATCATTTAAAATATTAAAATATTAAAATTATAATATTTTATAAATATAATATAATATAATATCATTTTAAAATTTAAAATAATAATTTTTAAAATTAAAGCACAAATATAAAATATACGTATTTTAATATCTGGATGATTGAGCCACTGCGAGAACTGCTCACCTCTAAGTGGCAAGAGTCTGAGCTTGAACCACTTGTAACTCTTTATAACCTACTTTGGACTTGTTTCAGTAACCATCCCAATCTATTAAGATAAATTGTAAAGTCGATCTCATCAAGTGCTCAATTTATTAAAAGCGTGAAAGCAAGGTGCCTTCCTTAATATGCAAAAGTTTGAATGTATCGATTTTCTGATGTAGGGTTTACACATCTCTAGGATATTTGGCTATAAAATCGACTACATGTGAATCATAGATATTGGGAAAGAGATTGGCTGAGGTCAACTGCACTTAAAATTATTTTATAAAATTATAATAAATTTTATAATCATGAAATTTTATAATCAAGATATAGGCTATATGTAATATGCTAGATATGTAATATCTACATTAGAAAATCGAATAGTAAACTATAATTACAGAATACGAAATTAGAAAATACACCAATATTTTGTACAAAATTGTATTTATTCATAATTCCTTATTATAAAAAAATAGTGCATATTTGAGCTGTAATTAAATAATTAATTGAAAAAATATCAATAAAAATATTGAAATATAATAATATTCTATAATTTTATAAATATAATATAATTTTAAAATTTTAAAAAATATTTTTTAAATTACAGCATAAATATAAAATATACGAATTTTAATATTTAGTATTAAAATTAAAATTTAATATTTAATACATTTCCAATAATGGATCAACTATTTACAATAATAATTCTTAACATTTAAAATCTGGAAATGTTATAATAAGAGCATAGATTTGTTGACATTTAAAATTTTTATATGATAATTTAATTTAAAAAACAATATTTGACTTAATCTAGATAGTTTAATTCTAAATGTTTTTAAATGAATTTTAACAATTACCTTTTCATCCCAACCTATAATCATAGTTCCCATTGATAGACCACGACCTTTGTATCGATATACCTGGTTGCAAAGTATTTTCGATGCGGCTGCTACACTTATGCGCTTTTTATTGCGAAGTTCATATACACGACAACTCCTAGCAAGATCGCGTTCAAACAAAGAACAATCCGCTGCACCACCAGCCATCGTTCCCAAAAGAAATGGATTTATCTCAATAACTTTCTTGACTGTATTGCTAACTAAAAAAAGTTTGAAATTACGAAATGCAAAAATTAATTTTTGAATTAAAAAAACAAATCTAAATATTAAAAATATGTAAAAATATTTCAGTTTTATTAGTAGAAATACTCCTTTTCAATACAATAGATTAGCTGAATAACTGTATTTTAAATTATTTATAAATTAAAATTCAATAATTAAGGAATAAATAATTAAATAATAAATATTATATAATTATATAAGATTTTATACAATTTATATTTAAAATTGAAATTTAAAATTTAAAATTTTATTTAAAATTTAAAATTGAAATTTAAAATTGAAATTTAAAATAAGAGTCAATTTTTGAATTTACAATATTTTCAATTAATGTTTATGAATTAATAAATAATAACAAAATAATAAGTATCAGCATGCAACCGCCTTAAGCAGGGCATCCCACTGTAATATGCTGCTGGATAGCCCGTTGTAAGTTTAGTCTGCGTCAACTAAACTAGGTGACGACACCGAAAAAGCAACGTTAAAAATTATGACCTAAAAGTTACATGTACTCAACGAGATTGAAAAAATACGTAAGTACTAATGATTTCAATTTTAGATATTTTAAATGTAACAGAAAAAATTGTATAGTTTGTGATGTTATAAATAATAATTGTATCGTAAGTAATACGACAAACAAATGTTTTTCATTAAATATTAATAATAATTGTAACTGCAATACCGCAGGTGTAGTGTATCTAATACAATGTACATGTGGATTGCAATATATAGGAAAAACATATCAAATGTTAAAAACTAGGTTTAGGTAACTATATTTCATAAACATATGAGATTAATAGGACATGATATTAAAAACTGTAAATTATTTATTTTAGAACATATTATCGAAGAAAACATTTCAATATTAAATCAAAAACTATTAGAAAAAGAAGATTTTTGGATTAAAACGCTTAATTCCATGTACCCATTAGGATTGAATGACGTGGTACAAGGAATTGGCAGAAGTAGTATAATACATAATAAACAACTATATTATAATAATCCGGTTAAACGCAAACCAAGAAGTCTTGGTGATATAATGAATAGGAAAAATGGACTTAAAAATATTAAAAATATAAATATATATGGACAATTAGAAATATTAAAACAACTTTTCAGAAATAATAAGCTAAAAGATCTTTATGTAAATATAAGAAGTTTTTCTAAAGATATCATATAATATCATATCATATTATATAATAGTCAAACTATATTTCATAAACATATGAGATTAATAAATAATTGTTATATATTGATTTTCGATAATTTAAATCAAGTTTAAATAAAAAAATTGAAATTTAAAATTATGACTTAGAAAAGTTGCATGTACACAACAAGATTTGAAGACGTAAGTGCTAACATTTCAACAGAAAATGTTATAAAGGTGTGATGTTATCAATAATCAAATCAGCTAACTTAGTCTACGTATTTAATATAATTATAAAATAAACAAAGCATAATAATGCTAAATCAAAATTTGTATTGTAAGTAATACGACAAACACATGTTTTTCATTTAATATTAATAATAATTGTAACTGCAAGACCTGCGATATTGCAGTTACAAGGGAAATAATGGTAGCCCAATTAAAGCTGACTTATTTTAGAGCGTTATAGAATATGAATTTGTTCATAACTGTTTAAAAAATAAATCTAAATTATATAAATATAACAAATATGTTTCGATACATTGATGATATATGTGTATTTAACTCTAATAATTTTCATTCAATAAGCGAACAAATTTATCCAGGTAGCCTTATTATTAATAAAACCAATATTAATGATAAAGAAGGTGTATATCTAGATATGAACATTAAATTAACATTAACAAAAACTACTATTAATTTATATCGTAAAGATGACATATTTAAATTTACAAGAAACATATTTTTGCATGAGCATTCATGCATACCATATAATATAAAATATAATACATTAAATAATGAAATTTTAAGAATTGCAACAATATGTAATGATATTGGCTTTCTTCAAAATCATTTAAATTGATGATATATGTGTATTTAACTCTAATAAGTTATATTCAATAAGCGAACAAATTTATCCAAGTAGCCTTATTCTTAATAAAACTAAAATTATCGATTAAAAGGTATATTTCTAGATATATGATTTTTATTCAATTAGTGAGCACATTTATCCAAAAAGCCTTATTCTTAATAAAACCAATATTAACGATAAAGAATGTATATATCTAGATATGAGCATTAAATTAACATTAATTAAAACTACTTTTAATTTATATCGTAAAGATGGCATATTTAAATTTACAAAAAACACAACTACGTTGGAAAAGAAAGAAGTTTGCATCCTAATGTGTATACACTTTAAAATGCAAACTGTTTTACGTGATCACGTTTAAAAGATCAGGTAATGGTCTATGGTTGCATAGAACATGGAGTGAAGATGGTTGATTTTTCTATATTTTGTTTCAGCGTACAACAGGCTTAAGCAGCGCAGTCCTGTCAGATACTGCTAGATGACCCGTTTTAAGTTTAGTCTGAGTCAAGTAAACTAGGAGGCGACATTAAAAAAGAAACTCTAAAAATTATAACTTAGCAAAGGTTACATGTACACAACCTGATTTTAATAAAAATCCAAAGATTTTAATAAAAAATTGTAATAAAAAATAATTGCTTTGTATACAAAAAAAATGTTTATTTGTGAAATTAAATAAATTTTTGAAGAAAATTAGTCAATATTAAATACAAAACCAATAAGAAAGATACGATTTAAATAGTGTCTGGCCGTAAGAATGATATAGACATTAGTAATATTTTTATGTAAAAATATGATATATTAAAGTAAATAAGTATTATATAAATATAGTAAATAAATATAATAAATAAATATTATATATTTAATATTAATATATTAAATCAAAACAGTTTTGGAATACTTTTATTTTTGAATAAGACGATGGTATATATAAAAAATAAACTGTTTTCGTACAACATACTTTCAATTCTGTTTATAAAATTAATAATTTAATCTAAAATTTTATAATTATTTAAATTATTTGTTGTAAAGCTTTTGGATTTTTACTATTTTAAATTCATTTTATAAAATAAAGTTTATTATAAGTATATGTAAGTAAAATGTAAGTTAAAATGTCTAAATCTTTAAATAAATACTAAAATTAACTGAAGCGGCTCTTTATAATTAATCGAAATGCACTCGCCGCATTAAACGGATCATATGGTTACTTGGGAAATAAATAATTAACAATTAATCAGTCTCACACATAAAAATAAGATAAATAGCCATAAATAACTAAGATATTTAAACTATTTTAAATTTAAACTATTTCAAATTACTTACAAATTAGACTTCCGCCAGTGGCTCTACTATCTACTGCAACCATAGCTCCATGTTGAAATTTAAATGCCAAAGTAGTGGTACCATGAAGAATTTTTATTTTTATGTCATTAAGATTGGGAAAGATCTAAACGAGCATGTTCACAATTATAAACTGAATAAATCTCTGCACAACATTAAAGCACATCGAACGTATCATTGGTATATATAAACAAAATATATCAATTGATATATTTTGTTTTATAGTTACATCAATTTATTAATTATTATCATATTACATCAACGATTATTATTTCCAATAATAATCTTCTCGTGAAGTATGTTTTAATTTATATCTTATTAATTAAGGCATAATTAAGGTAAGTTTACGTAAAGATATATTTTGTTTTATATTTATATATTTTGTTTTATATTTATATATTTTATTTTATATTTACATCAAATTACGTATAAATTCAAAATATATAATTGTATCTATTTAAATAATGACATATTTTGTAAACCAAAATCACATGTAAACAAATCATATCTAATAATTATTTATTCAAATAATCACTAAAATATCAGAACACCAGAAAAATTTAAAAGAACATCTCGGAAGTTGTTCCTTGTAGACTCATAAGTTGTCCTTTATAGACTCATTCTACGTAGCAGTGTAATGGTCAGGAGTCTATTCTACTGTTAAAATTAAGAGTAATTAGGACTATCTGTTTATAATTGATTTAAAGTCTACCCAATGATTAGTAAATAGTTTGATAAAACATTTATGTAATTAAAATGTTCAGTAAAATGGAATAATTCAATTTTCATCAATACCTGTTCGTCTATTTGTAATTTAAAAGGAGGCTCAATAAAGTCTTTAACGCGATCACTCGTTGTCTTAAATTGATTTATACCGTTTAAGTATTGGCTAAAGCTCTTTCGGCTTTCAAAGCCAGCACATAATTCTAAAGCCATCTAAAATTGCATCCGAATTAAACAGTCGATTTTAAATCAAAACTATTAAGTATAGAACGTAATTGTTTAAAATAGACCAAAATTATATTTTCAACAAATCAAAATTGTAAAATTGTTTTACTTCGTAAAAAAATATTGATTAAATAATTAAATATTGTAAAATAATCTTTATTTTTCATTTGTTTGTAAAACACATTTCTGAATATATTATTATACATTATTTTGAGTATTATTTTATGTATATTGAAATGCTTTGCATTAATTTTTGCTTCTGTTTTGGTTAACTGATGCTTTTGTTGACTGATGATTCACTTTCGTTGACTGATTATTAATCGAAATGATGGAGTACCCGGCAACACTCATCAGTAGGATGAAGTACCCACTGGTCGTTTCGGTTGCCTGTGTGACATTGTGAATAAAGGCTTTCCCGAAACATTACTTGAATTACGCTCTTTACCAAATCGAATGTTGTGCGGACCATCCTTAAACACTAGCCAGAGGTTGTTGCTGAATTGTCGCTGCACTCGTTGGATCCTGAATGGATACGACAGGTATAGTAGTATTACACGGATGTGCTGAGTAGACAACGGTCCAGGATTTCTTACGAAATACGGCATTTATACTAAATGGTGTTGCTTGATAGACTGGACTTTGATTCACGACTTTCGATAAATTGTCGCAGCGACAATTCAGCAAAATTTTTCTTGATAAGTTTTTGATAATTTATTTATCTAAAGGCATTAATCAATAGTAACACAAACTATATATTAGTATATAATACATAATAATATATATAACTATTTATGACTATGTGATTATATTATAATTAATATTTGTATTATTGATTATATAATTGTGTAATTATATAATTGATTTGTCACAATTATAGTTATCGAAGTCACAATTATATAATTGTGACTTCGATTCACAACTTTCAGTCACAATGTCACTTCTAGACAACCACTTCAGCATTGAAATGATGAGTACCCATCCACACTCATCAGTAGAATGAAATACCCACTGGTCGTTTCGGTTGCCTGTGTGACATTGTGAATAAAGGCGTTTACAACACTTTGCTTAATTGACTGAAGCTCTTTTCCAAATCTCTTTACCAGATCGAATTGCTGTACAAACCATCCTTAAACACTAGCTAGATGCTGTTGCTGAATTGTCGTTGCACTCGTTGGATCCTTAATGGATACGACATGTCTAAATTGTCGCAGCGACAATTCAGCAAAATTTTTCTTGATCAGTTTTTGATAATTTATTTATCTAAAGGCATTAATCAATAGTAACACAAACTATATATTAGTATATAATACATAATATATATAACTATTTATGACTATGTGATTATATTATAATTAATATTTGTATTATTGATTATATAATTGTGTAATTGTATAATTGATTTTTAATTAATGTTTATAAAATAAACTTTACGTGATGCTAACACACGGAGACGGTATTACAAATTTTCAAGCATTTTACAAGTCTAAAAACTTTTGAAATCTCTTTTATTAAAATAATATAATATTAAATTTTAATGTTTTTAAAATCTAGTTTTAGTATTTCCAATAATATAAAATAAAATTTAATATAATTTAATACGAGTTTTCTTCAAAAGGTAGTAAAATTTTATTTGTTTCATATATTTTTATTTTAACGTTTAAAAAGCCATTGGAGTGCACGGGACAACTTAAATTTATCTTAAAGTTTATTTATCTATAGTTTTATAAAAACACTTAAAAAACTTACGTAATATATACAAATTCGTCTTAATTCGATATAACAAATTTACATGAAAGGAAATCACCTTAACTCGTTCTTCGTTAACAAGTCCGCTACTTTATCCTTATACGAGACTTAAATATAATCGAAAACACTCATTTCGGAAGAAAAGCTGTACAAACGAATTGCGAAATATTTGCAAGTTCAAATTATGGTCATACAGAGGAAGACTACACAGTGAGCTGTTGCAACAAAGTTTGTGGATTATTATATTCAATGTTCAAGTGAATATTGTAGTGTGGACAAGTGTATCGTTTCCGGAGGAAAATAAAGCTGTGCTATTGAATAAATCCTGTAACTGTGGGTATTGCTGCGAGTCTTTGTTAATTCATTTGAAGGCTAAATGTAAGGCCCTAGTTCGCAGTCAAACGAGTGAATTCACTTGGAAACATATCATATTCACCTATTCAGAGAAATATAGATGTCACGCAACGAATAGAGAATATACATTCCTCATCTACTATGAGACAGAGTCAAATCAAAGTAACGACGAACCTTGTGACTTTATACATCACTCCTCAGGGCTTGCAAATAATTCAATAAACAGGCATGACTATAGGGGATGATTGTGTCACTAAGGATGTTCTGATGAATTCACTAACTGTCTCCAGATCCGATTCTATGATGTAGGTATATAAATTCGCTACCTAAGTTAGTAGAGATTCAGTACATGTCGCCTTTATTTTGTCGCTGTGACGATATGCGGTGAGAATCGTCATCTATCTGATAAAAGGCACTTCCAAAGAGAAAACCCAAGTATCTACTATGAGTAAACATCCATGATCCGCAATGTCACGTGACGGTCTTGAACCACAAATTAATGAAAATAACATTGGGTGTAATCCGCTTTTTGTTGAGGGAAACACATAGCTGATTGATGTAGATCTATTATCCAGTCAATGTAAGGGAATATTTATTTGAAATCGCGGAATTACGTCTTAACGAGGAAGTCCAGGGTGTGAGATTCATATTGTCACAGGTACTTGATTCATCTAATATAGACATCGTCAAACATGTGAAACTCGTTGCCTTGTTTATACTAGGTAAGCGTGTTGCAATTAGTAATAGGCCACATTTACTCAAGGCCGTATTTAAAGAGCAGTCGAATGCTGAGTTAATCCTTCGTAATTCATTCCGTCTAAAAGAATCTAATATCCGTCTTTTAAAAGATTCTGATGTTTTGCAGGAGAGAAACTATCGCAAGCTAGGAAAGAACTCACCTATAGTTTTGCTCTTGGTGAAATAATCTGTGTAAAACTTGCAGATAGTGAGGCGGTACACTCGAATAAGTAGGATCCCATTATATGTGTCGTCTCTCATAAACATTAAGAAACATGACAATATCCTATTTCATATCAGTATCTAGCTGAAATAGGGTCTGAACTGTTTAATACTGCTAGAGGTGTTATATTTCCTTGTATTGGTGTGAATAAGGGTCATGAAATATTCTATTGTACTGTCCAGAGCTTGTTACAGAAAGTTGAGGAGTTAAAGTTTTGTCTCGAGTCCATTAATCCAAGGATAGTTAAAATTACCGAATTCTGGCTTAATTTTGATGTATCTGATGATAAAGTATCTATTCAGGGATATTGTTTGTTCCGTAGTGATCGAATAGGGGGTAGGGGTGGTGGTGTTGCTCTTTACGTGGAAAACGATATTAAGGTGCATGTAGGTCGTCTCTTGATAGAGTTGATAGTTTGCGTTGTCAAGTGAAGTTCTCTGACAGTACACTAATCATATTGGTGTTATGTATCGTGCTCCTAGGGCAATCTCAAAGAAACTCATTTATGAGATCGAGTTGGGTACAGAAGGCAATTATTACACCATGAAAAACGGGATTCTGAATATGCCGGATGTTGAGTGGAGTAGGAATACGGTACTTCTTAATTGTGGAGGAAAACCTTGCAACCTTATGGAGTGTTTCACTTATTGTGGTCTTGCTTAATATGTTAATGACTATACCCCTTTTTCATGGGAATAATTCTTCCCTAATCGATATCTGTTTATCGACGAGCAGTAAGGTAATAAGCAGAATTCAGTATGATGATCCGTTTGGTTTGTCTGATCATTGTGTAGTTCTGGTTTGGATAAGTACGCAGAGGATGGTAATTAATCATATTTGTGAAAAACGTCAGATTAATGTCAATAGAGCAAACTATGATGTTATTACATCCATGCTTTCGAAGGTATGCTGGCCCGATCCAGCTGTTGTCGGAGTTGACGTGGCATGGAATCATTTTCGTGTAACTCTCTATTCTCTGTGTCAAATGTAGACTAAAGCAGTTTTTATTTGCTCAATCTAACATAAATGAGTACCAATACAAATACAATAATAAAGTCAAATTTCATAGCATTCTTCGCTAAGAATAGTCTTTGAGATACTGAGGGTGGGCGTCGTTGACGTTTATATTTTCTTAATGGATTGTTCACATGAACTTCTGAATCCTTAATAGAAAGACCAAATCTCCAACGTTGGCTTCGTCAAGTGCATGTTTTGGCCTGGCTCTCTACTCGTTGTCGTCAAGATTATACTCTGAAGGCTCACGATCAGAATGATTTTGTCTTATTGTATTAGAATTTCCCGTTGGAGCAGGATCTCTGAACGACACAATTGCTTCACAGCAATTGTGTCGTGAAGAGGGAATCAATGAAATGCTTGCGCTTGGATCTTTTTAACGATGTTGCAAAGTTTCTTGCCTGTTTGTACAGTCGGTAGGAACAATGGCCATTTTTAAATTCTTGGAATTTGCGGTCACGCAACTTTATGGCACTGTTGACCTGACGATTAATCCACGGTGGACGAGAGGCAACACTAGAGGATCGTTTAATCGGGCTATGATAGCTAATGGCAGCCTGTAGAGTACACTTGAAAAAAATCCCATGCAAACTCAATTCCGTGTAGTGAGGGATCTGGCCATACTACTCGGAACAGCGACTCTCTCAGTTTAGCATAGTCGGTTTTGTGCATATTTAAGGAGTGACATGAAGTGCGAGAACGACCTATTAGAGAACACCGAATGGATAAAAGACGATGATCGCTGCAGCCGAGAGGTAAAAAGTACTCTATAAGATTCACCAGATGCTCACGACTAGAGAGACAGATCTAAAATTGATCGACTTTATCCTCGAACACGAGTGAATTCCCTTACATGCTGAATAAGATCGAGAAAGATGAAGGTATCTAATAAGCTTGAAGAGTTGACGTCACAACGAGAAGTGGGGATCATCAAGTCCCAATCGATGTGCGGCATATTGAAGTCGCCCAGAATCAATGTAGGTGAACCAGATGATGCGTGCATGAGTAATTAATTGCAAATATCGGAGACGGGCGACGAAGGGGGCGATATAACATGCCTATAATGAAGGCACCAATTGCAGTGTCCCTAGAAGTGGCCCACAGAAAGTCAGAGCTGATATCTTGCCCACACGAATACTCATTGGTTTTAAAAAATAGGGGATCTTTAGCATAAAGAACGACGCCACTGCCACTGGATGATAGTCGGTCTGCGCGTAAGTATGTATATCCATAGAGTGCTATTTCACTGTCTAGAATATCTGGGTGGAGCCACGTCACAGTGATAGCAATGATGTCTGGCTGAAGTTTGGATGACCTTAAACGTAATTCGTCGATTTTATTGCATAAACTGAGAGCATTCAAATAAACAATGCGAAGTTTATGGTATTGAGTACTAGACGATGGTTTCCTTGGTAGATCGACCACCATAACATAACGTAAATTGTTCACATAGCAGAAACGCTCGTTGCGGTAGCGACGGAGAGATGGGAAAGGGCAGCATCAGGTGAAACCAGGTTGGGTTTTACGTGGAATGAGGTAGAAATTCTTCGTCGCACCACCCGAAAATCCTTAATGGTTAAATTCGTATGACCAGCTTCGATTCTTCGACGTAACTCTGATTTAGCCTCTCTTAACTTTAACCTGTCGTCATAAGAAAGGTCTCTAAGGATTCTAATAGGATAGCCTTTTAGATGGTACGATGTGAGACTATGGTGGCGCAATCATAGCACGAATGGAAAATCACTTTCAACAGACTTGGACCTCTCTCGGACTTGCGCTTCCCTAGTCTAAAGACATTGCGAACACGGACTTCAACTGAATAGGGAAGTCATGAGGAGACGACATGGAAAATAATCAATTTTACGGCATGTACATCATAGTGGATTCTTTCCAAATGATTGGAAGACTTTGACTCAACTACATTTGCTAAAAGGAGAACCTGAGAGCGATCGTAGCTACTTTTAGTGGCGCTCGATCTAGCAGGCACACCAAATCCGCTGCACAAACTAGTCCCAGAATCAACAGGATCGGCGGGAGCTTTGTCCGTATTTTCGACCCCACTAAAGTGTGCCGTATTGTTTAAACGAGCAGGCAACCGTGGAAGCGAATTGCCCAAAGTTGTTGGGGCTGAGAGCCCAACAGAAGAGTCTGAGATGGGGACTTGCAACCAACGTAAGGAGGAGAATTTTCGGCTGCATGCAAGGACAGCAGTGGAAAGTGTGTTGGTTGATCTGATGTTCGTGTGGCTCATTCACTCGACGCATCATTAGAATCGTTCCGAAAGTCGTGAAGTATGACTTCCTGGCCGTCATGTCGATCTCCGGCGCAACATCCTTTGATACATTTGATGAATACGACTCGTCATCCCGACCCCTTGGGATGGCGACAGAAGGAATTTGCGGAGAAATTACAATACTCCTGCCGGGACACACTTAAGAATATTGTATTGTGTCCGTGTCAGGAGCTGCCTTTCTCAATATTCTTGAACGACTACAGCCTCTCGCCCAAATGCGAGTAGGGGTAATAGAATCGCGTACGCATACCTGTGATTCACTCAATTGTCCGCCTAAAGTATCCACGACACTATTACCGCAACAAATATGGCTGTTGATGCCCTCGCCAATCAGAGTATTTTCTAAATTTGGCATCTTTACGGATTTCCGAGTATACTCAATTCCACACTCATCACAGGTTGCAATTGACATGGAGCGTGGCCTGGTAGGGCGCTAGCTTATTCACAGATGTAGACGGTGCAGATTCGACATTAGCTATGTCGGCTGTAAGCAGGAGGGCATCATCAGTTGTTTTAGGCAATTACCTATTGGTCTTTAGATGAATATCAGCGTCACCATGTGGCGTAACGTCAATAGCCTCATGGGAAGAGTTTCCAGTACATACTGCATCTGGCGCAACATGACCACTGGGCAAAAACCACAGAAGAATTCCTCATCGCTATCAATGGATTAATGATATGGTATAAACAAAGTAGTCCAACGCTGACAGTTGGTTGCGTCACATGCGACTTGAACCTCTCTATACTCAGTCGTGTGATCGTGAGGATTAGGCATCGGTTCAGTTGAGGTAGTACCTCCAGACGTACATTTTCGTCTGCCCATTTGTCATTCGTTGTAAGTAGTTATGTAAGTTTTTGTAAGTCGGAACAATGGCCATTTTTAAATACTTGGAATTTAATTAACCAAAGATTTTAACCAGTCAAATATGACAGTGTCCAAATTGTAAGTTTAATAAACCAAAAAAATTTAACCAGTGTATTGTAAAAACCAAGTGTGTTGTAATCCGTGTTGTAATCCAAGTTGTATAAGTAGCTTCGTTGCCGTAGAAATTGTGTGTTTAAGCTTATGTGTTTAAAGCAGCAAATATTTGACAGGGCGTGTAAGAATTTATTATAATTGTAAGCAGTTGTTGTTTTCAAGATAGTTTAAACTAGTAAAAAAATTAAATTTCTGAAAATGGATACAATCGTAGTTCTTGTGTGCTTGTAGATAATTTTGACTCTTCTTCACGACCATGTAATATAGAGGTGTCCCAAGGTTCAATATTAGGCCCCTTGTTATTTATAGTATACATCAACAACCTTTCCGGATTCATCGATTATTCAATAGTTTTGTGCCCAGATGATTTGAAAATCTGGATGGCGGTTCATTCACCTATTAATACAGTTATATTGCAACGGGACATTGATGAAGTAAGAAAGTGGTCTGTTCGCAATAAGTAAGCCGTAAATATATCGAAATGTAAACATTTACACGTATTTATGGCGGAGTTGCTCAAAGTCAGTAATTACTTATTTATAAAAAAGATTTATTTAACGTGGCAAATGCGTGCCAGCGCACGCGTACATGACTACAACAAAACAAAAATGTAAAAATTGTGTCGAGAAGGTGTGAACGGAGGTGTATGAATGTGATAAAGGAGGGAGCGCGGCGGACGTCGAGAGGAAGTTGATTCCATGCGAGTGAGGCGGCGACGAGGATGGATCGGAGACCATAGTTGTTGGAGTAATTGTGAACGTGGAGTAAGAGGGTATGACGGAAACGCAGCGATAGCGAGGTTGGGCGAGTGTCGTCTAAGAAAAAAAGGTTGATAAACAATGGGGAGCCGACAGCGATGAGACGAAAAGTTACGAGAAAAAGGGGGAGTTTAATGCGGATGTGGATGGTGGGGCAGGAGAGTTGAGCAAGATATGAAGATGTGTGGTCAAAGCGACAAAGACGAAAGAGCACTCGAAGGGCGGTGTTGATTATTCGTTGTAGGGCAAGGATGATGGATTTTGGATAATTACCGAAAAGGCTAAGGCAGTAATCGATTTTAGGGAAAAGAAGCGATGAAAGAAGAGACATACAAGAACGGAAGTCGATAAGGGGGCGGATACGGCGGATGTCACGGAGAATTAAGCTAGATGAGCGGACCTTGTCACGTACGAAAGGTTTTCAGGGAAAAGTGATCATCGAAATGGAAGCCTAAGAAAGTGAGATTGTGGACTATGGGGATGATCGATGAGGCAAAATATACAGTGGGAAGAGATATGTTTGGTTTACGGGGGAGGATCCACATTATTTTGGACTTTTCGGGGTTTAGAACGAGATGGAGATTGGAGAGACGTTTGTAGATAGAAGAAAGACAGTTGGAGGCAGAAATGCCGATATCGTGTATGCGATGTGCGGGGGCATAAGCACAGATGAGGATGTAATCGGCGTATTGCATGACGTAAAATGAGTAGGGTTTGATAAACGGAGATAGATCGCAAAGCAGAAGAGAAAAAAGACGTAGATCTAGGACTGAACCTTGTGGGACCCCACAAAAGATAGGGATGGGAGGGGAGGATGATGAATTAGAACAGACGCGAAAGGAACGGTCGGATAGATATGAGACAAACCATGCTACGAAGGAAGAAGAAAAGCCGTAATCATAACGAAGGCGAGAAAATACGACGGAGTGGACGACAATGTCGAATGCGGAGGAGAGGTCGAGGGAGATGAGAACACTATATAGAGCCTTGTCTCGAGAAATGAATAAGTCGTTGTACACTTTATGCACGCGATTTCTGTCGAGTGATTAGAGCGGAAAGCGGATTGGAATGGAGGGTACAGATTGGATGAGGAGAGATAAGCGTTGATTTGTATTAAGATGAGGCGTTCTAAAAGCTTAGAAAGAGTAGGGAGTAGTAAAATGGGGCAATAGCTAGAAGGAAGGGTGGGTTCGAGCGATTGTTTCTTAAGGAGGGGACGAACGATTGCGGATTTCCAGTATGAAGGAAAGATACGACTGCGGATGGACGAGTTAAACAAGGTTGTGAGAAAAGGGGATATCGATGAGCATATGGATTTATGTATGTTGGTACGCAGGAGAACGGCAGGTGAGGTTTTGCTGGGCAAGGATATGAGAACAGATGAGACTTCAGAAGGTGATACAGAGAGAAGATGAAAGAGTTCCGGGAGAATGAGTCTAGGCGGGCCGAGTGGGATAGGATGAAGACCGGGCTGTGAGAGAGCAACGTGGATACTTTGCTCTGGAGAAATGACGAATAATCATGAGGATTATTGTTGCACGGTGGAGAGAAGCGAGCAAGGATAGAGTTAAAAGTTTGCTATAGAGTCTTAGTGTTGAATGAAGTGATGATTTTATGCTGCCAAAAGGAGTTGCATTTGGTACGTAGTAGGTGGAGATGAGACCGCCGATGAGTAAGATAAGTATCACGGAAATACGGAGTGATCGAGCGGAAATCACGTCTGAGAGAGCGGTGATATACTCGAAAAGCATGATGGAGTCGACGCTTTGAGAGTAGGCACTGGATGTCCAACAATGGGGCACGGTGCAAGCGACGGTGTGGGTGAGGCTTGAAGAACAAGAGAATATCAAGAATGGATGTGAGTTTAGAGTCGAAAAGAAAGGCAAGATCGTGAGGAGATGAATATGTTATTGTTGGATAGGATAGAGACGATTTGAGTAAGGCAGAGCGGTGAAGGGAGAGGTCAAGATTTCTCCAAGAGCGACGTAGGATTGTAGGTGTGTGAGAAGGGGTGTGGTTGCGAGCGAGATCAAGGGTGATAAGAAAGTGATCGGATAGACCAGGATCAGAGATGGACAGTGAGGGGTAGGCATCAAAATGATCGGGATTAGCGATGATGTCGAGTGCCCCACCAAGGATATGTGTGGGGTCAAAAGCTCTACAACAATCAATCTTCTGTTGGCCCGTGAAAGGTTATTTTCTTTGAAATCTGAGGGTGTGGATATCGACATTATTTTTGTCGACCTCTCAAAAGCGTTTGACACTACCTAACGATAATATTATCCGAACTCTTCGGCATCACTCGTTCAATTCTTAATAATAGAAGGTTCTATGTTCGCCATGATGAACGTATCTCCTCAGCCATTTCGATGGCCTTGTGGTGCTCCACAGGGCTCTGTTCTCTCTCCTTTCTTGTTCAGTTGTATGTAAACAAGCTTCCTAATGTGATCCATTCACCATCTTTTATGTACGCTGGCGACTTAAAAATATCAAACTAAATTACATCCTTATTGGATGTTAACTCTGTTCAATTTGATCCACTCGTGCGCGCATACTCATGGGCTCAGATTGAACGTAGCTAAGTGTGCTTATATGTATATTGACAACGTTTCCCGAATACACAATACTATATTGGAGGAGTGATGGTCCAGAAAGTCGAAAGGTTCACTTACTTGGGTATTGTGATAACATCCGACCTGAAGACTACATCCCACAATGTGACTGTTGCATCCCGAGCAAGCCGTCAGCTTGGCATGCTACTGCGTGCCTTCCAAAGTGTTTCCGTACCTCTTTTTGTTTGGATATTCAACAGCTATATCCGGCCTATTCTGACATATGCATCTCCTGCGGTATATCCTACTACAAAACATGATTGTAGAGTTCTCAAAAAGCCTTTGATATGGGGTTCCAAACGTGTGCGTGGGTTATTCGCTGTCCCATATGCAGAGCGTATGCGTAAATTGGGAATACAGACGATCGAGTAAAGCAGTGTGGAGGGCTACTTGACGATGTTTTACAACATATTTTCGTCCAGTCGTCATCCATGCACAGATGTTCTATCTGGGCGGACCCGACTTAATGGACGTTGCTTGTCGCGGAAATACGTCTTTTCATCTTCCGCAGTGTTTAGCAACCGCGTAGTTGGCATGTGTTACAGCCTCCCAATGGAAATGTGATGGCCACTAATCGGAGGACTTTTAAGGATCTCCTTAAAAACAAGTTGAAGGACAGTATGAACGCGCTCTTAATTTTTCTTTGACTGTCTTTATTTGTCTTTATGGCAATTTTTTGTTTTTACTTTCTTTATATTCCCTATTTTACATATTGTAATGCCCTGTATGAGCCTGCACGCTCTTTTGGTGGTCTATAGTAATATTAATATTTAATTATAGGTAGAATTAGCAAAATTACATACGAGTAAATTAGACAAGTAAAAGGTATTCCAATGGGTGGTAATAGTAGCCCAATTATAGCTGACTTGTTTTTAAGCTTTATAGAATATGAATTTGTCATAACTGTGTAAAAAATAAATATAAATTATATAAAGATATAAAATATATGTTCCAATATATTGATGATATATGTGTATTTAACTCAAACAATTTTTATTCAATAAGCAAGCAAATTTATTCAGCAAATATTATGGATATATCTTCAATATATTCATAATATTAATGTGTATGCTAATTTATTAAGGTAGTATCATTCTTTATAAAACCAATATTAATGATAAAGAAGGTGTATATCTAGATATGAACATTAAATTAACATTAACTAAAACTACTATTAATTTATATCGTAAAGATGACATATTTAAATTTACAAGAAACATATTTTTGCATGAGCATTCATGCATACCATATAATATAAAATATAATACAATAAATAATGAAATTTTACGAATTGCAACAATATGTAATGATATTAACTTTCTTCAAAATCATTTAGATAATTTAATAGATACATATTTTAAACTAGGTTACTATAAAAATATAATCAAACAGAAAATAGTATAATATATAAATTAACACAATAATATTAAAAATAAATTTAAAATCATTAGCGGAAAATTTTTATGAATGGATAATAAATAATATACTTTGTATTATAATAAGATACTATATAATCAAATTTAATGTAATAATAGCAGCCCAGTTATAGTAGTATGGACATATATACTATTTTTAAATATACTATTTTTCATTATAAAATATATGCACGTTCCATGTGCATTTTATTTGGGTAAATTTAAGGTCTTAGAATTATCCAAGATATGCAAGGTCTGAAAATGAACATGTTTTGTTAAAATTCCGAAGAATCAAGTAAATAAAGAGTATTTTTTTTCTTTTTTAATTTTCAAAGTAATGAATAATATACATATTCATTTATATACATATTCTCACTTATAAAACCGCTTTCGGTCATTTCTCGAATCAGAGGATCGACGGGATCCATATGGCCTATCGTTGTTACCTCGTGGTCGAAAATTGGCATTATTTCGTGGCAGCATATTATAAAGTAATGCAGCTGCGGCGTTAATAGAATTATTTTGCTGAAAATTGTACTGATGTGGGTAACTGTCTTGTTGATAGTTATACCCTGGATAACGTTGGTGATACTGTAAATTATTGATCCCTTGTTGATACATTGTCATTGCAAAGTTTTGAGCAAACGGATTAGCACCTATAGGTAAGGGCATTTGCAAATTATTTGTAAATGTCGGCATGCTTGATCGTATTCCACGAGTTAATGGTGACGCATTGTTATTACCAAATCGTGCTCGGTAATTAAAGCCGGTCATAGGCTTATACTGTTCAACATTATCATAATCGCTCGGCTTTAAAGTTATATCGGGAATTCGGACGTTAGGCAGAAGTTCAGGTTTGAACACAAAACCTTTTGGATATTCAGGATTTCTATAGGCAAAACATAATGAAGTTACATTTGTTAGATCCTTGGTGTATTCGGGTAATGGACTTGGTAAATTACCGTTTAACATAGGTGAATTCGAGTAAGATTTAATGAGACCGGCAATGACGAATTTGCCACAGGAGGATTCAGCTTCTGGTGATGAGATCGAAGGCAATTGTTTCCATTTATTTTTATTTTTAAGCGACATCAAAAAGTCGGTCATTAAATCGTTTTTTAATTGGGAGCTTACGAATATAAGCTCATTGCCCGTTGAATTACGTAACACCTCTTCTTCTGTTAAATTATCACGAACAGTGTCTAAGGCTTTAAACAATCGTTGTTCACTAACAAAAGGCAATAAAACAACGGCTTGCCAATCAAAACGTTTACCATTTAAATCAAGACCAAATTCAGTTGGATAAAAATCTATAATGGGAGATTTCGGATTACTCATCAAATCACGCCAAGTTGTAGGAAGGAAACGGCCGCTTGCTGCAGGAAATACAGCCATAAGTTGCTCGAACGGGGAAAATGGCTTTGTATCTTCTGGAAAATCATTGGTAAGATCAGAAATATTATCCTGAAAATCCGAGGCAAAAGGAGCATAATGATACGGGTAATACCAGTCCCATGCGGGAACACCTTGATAATAGTATTGTAGAACCCATGATATTCCTTTCGCGTAATGACGACATATTTCTTTTCGAAAACTATTATAAGCGGAAGTATCATTGACATCAATATTGAATTTACTGGAATAATAACGTTCTTTAAATCCTGCATTGTACAGTTTAACAGCATCCTGCTTGTCCCTCTCTTCCTCCTGCTCATCATATTCTTCCAATGAGTTAAGTGAATTAAAATGTGAGGCTGATCGTTTTTTACCATAGAACGTATCACGATCACCTGATCTAAAACTTCTACGCTTTCGTTCTTTATTACGCTGTTGAAGGTCCTTAGCCCTTCTCTGTCTGAATATTTCGTCTTCAATCACCCCGATTTTATTCAGGATTTCCTCAGTTTTCTTCATATCTGGACGCCCATTTTTTGTAAGATAGCAGCCTTTCCCACCTGTTTTTCCTAGCATCTCTATGTATATTTTCATAAGCCTATCAACAGCGTTCTCACGAGTTTCTAAGGAAGGTAAGTGAGGTACAAAATCGTTGCCGACAAAGAAACACAGAAATACCCAATCGTCTATAAATCGTTCTAGATCATGTTTTGAGTAGCCTTCAATCTCTCTTTTCAAATATTCTCGCAAAACATTCAATCGTATAAATAAAAATGTCACGTCACCACCATCTAAAGATCCTGGCGACTCTTCGTCGCCAGGATTACAAGTTGGTGATCGTTTACTGGATTTACCTGTGCAATCCTTAAACTCATGACCAATTTCACCACAAATGTCACATTTCGCAGTTTTTGGTTGAAAACGGAATTCCTCTCTTATTATGGTAAAATGTGGTTCGTGAGTAGCCAATCCAAGCATCATAAGGTCGGCGTCTGCTCCACAAAGTAGATGGTGCGTGTTTGGATCATGTGAAGGATCTGCGCGTTGTCTCCGGATGTAATCCACCACCTTATGCTCACCTTCGCCAGGACATCCCGCATCAGATAAAATTACTTTTAAATGATTCCAACCTGGATGATTAGTCAGTCTGTCGTGAATATAATAACGTAGATTTTCAGAAAGTCGCCACATAAATTCTGTACCGGGAGTAATGCAGTTACTATCAAACCCTTCATTTTTGTCGTTATCTAGATCGATATTCACACCACTGTTAGACAGCGTCTTACGCATTTCTTGTATAGCAAGTTGCTTGGTTTCAGTGTCTTTTGCAGCCCTAAAGCGACGAGATCTTTGCTGATTCATTTTTGCACGGGGAGCAACTCCATCAACCGCCATGTAAAGTAATCTACGTGGACGACATATAGACATTAATCTATCGATATATTCAAATATAGCGATCATCATCTCAGCTTCATTTTTCGGTGCTGGTTTATTTTCCGGGTGCGTGCATGGGTGAATAATTCCATTCATGTCAAGGTAAAGATTATCGAACTCAACTCCATTTGGATTTGGCTGGGTAATGTCTACATCAACAGGATTTTCACATCTCTGATCCTCAGTGGCATGTACAAGTATAGATGGAAATTTACTGCTTATCCATCGAAAAAATGCCGGAACTCCCATTTTATTATTTGATTTTACTCTTCAATTTAATAGTAATCAAAAAATTAATGCAATCGATCAATTTTAAAAAATTATACAAGTTTAGCTATCATTTTTTGAAAAATACAACGTTGAAACGCTAAGTTTTATAACGGAATGATGTGCGAAAGATATAAAGTAGGTTAAAATGTCAGCAAATTGTGACGACGATTGAATTGCATTTAAAATGTAAGAGATTAATCGCAATGTATACATTTAATAGTATAAAAATATTTAATCTAAATAAAATATTTAATATAAATTTTGTTTGTTGTTATATAATTTGCTTTATACTTTTATAAATAAAAATATTTGTTTTATATAGTTACAATTGTTTTATATTGTAGCAAATTATTACATTGCTAACAAAAATAGCAAAATATTCAAAAATATTGTTAACTAAAATATTTATAAGTGTTCGAGCAAATTACAATAAAATAACATACACTAGAACATTTGTATCAATCAAAGGTGGATCGCTGCTATTGTACAACTGAAGAACAACAGAAGAAGAACCTAAACCTATTTTATATACGAAGAGCATTTTTGTAGACAAGGAGCGCAGTTTTAAAAATTGTAAACTATTGCAACCTACAGTTAATGGGAGCCAAGAAGAAAAATCTACCAAAAGCCAAGCGAGCAATCTCTGTTGATACCGATAAAACCGGCAAGCTCGAGAACATACAAGTGGAATGCTCCGCTAGCGGCTGTCAAATCTGGACATCAGTAACACATAATTGTGCTTTGGGTCAGGAAACTTGTGGCGGGCCACCGTTCTACTGCGGATTCTGTGCGGCGAAACAAATAAACTTGTTAATAAAACACTTAGAGCAATTGGAAATGGCATCGCAGCATGATCAAATTTCTCAAATTTTTGATAAATCTACTGAGACAGTGAAGGAGCCGCAAATTGTATCGCAGCAAAATGGATTTTATCAAATATTTTGATAAATCAAAATAATTTAAAGGAAGGGACATTAATATTTAGACAAGTAAAAGGTGTTCCAATGGGTGGTTATAGTAGCCCAATTATAGCTGACTTGTTTTTAAGCTTTATAGAATATGAATTTGTTCATAACTGTGTAAAAACTAAATCTAAACAATATAAATATATGAAATACATGTTTCGATACATTGATGATATATGTGTATTTAATTCGAATAATTTTTAATCAATTAGTGAACACATTTATCTAGAAATCCTTATTCTTAACAAAACCAATATTTATGATAAAGAAGGTGTCTATCTAGATATGAACATTAAATTAACATTAACTAAAACAACTATTAAATCTACTAAGACAGTGAAGGAGCCGCAAATTGTATCGCAACAAGATGGATGTTGTCAAGTTTATGATATATCTACTAAGACAGTGACGAAGACACAAATTGCAACCTACAGTTAATGGGAGCCAAGAAGAAAAATCTACCAAAAGCCAAGCGAGCAATCTCTGTTGATACCGATAAAACCGGCAAGCTCGAGAACATACAAGTGGAATGCCAATCATGGCGGCATCGTAGATCGCGCGTCACCCAGCGTCTCTTCGCAAAATCAATCCCCCTTTCAGTCCTTGCTCTTTTGAATTACTCACTTGTCGTTATTCTAACCCGAACACTCTAGATCTCGCCATTGTATACCGTCCTCGTTCATCAGCTCCTACTGCCCAATTTTTGTACCGAACTCGCTGACCTCCTTTCTCATTGTTCTTTGTCCTCAATCCCTTCACTCGTTCTAGGCGACTTCAATATCCGCCTAGACCGCCCATATTCCACGGATTCCATCCGGTTCATCAACATTCTATCCAACTACAATTACAAACTAATCTCCACTGCTCACACATATACTTAGTGGGGCACTCGACATCATCGCTGACCCCGATCATTTTGATGCCTACACCTCACTGTCCATCTCTGATCCTGGTCTATCCGATCACTTTCTTATCACCCTTGATCTCACTCACAACAACACCCCTCCTCACACACCTACAATCCTACGTCGCCCTTGGAGAAATCTTGACCTCTCCCTTCTCCGCTATGCCCTACTCAAATCATCTCCATCATTATCCACAATAACATATTCATCTCCTCACGATCTCGCCTTTCTTTTCGACTATGAACTCACATCCACTCTCGATATTCTCTTGCCCTTCAAGTCTCACCCACACCGTCGCTCGCACCGTGCCCCATAGTTTGACATCCAATGCCTACTCTCAAAGCGTCGACTTCGCCATGCTTTTCGAGTCTATCACCGCTCTCTCAGACGTGATTTCCGCTCGATTACTCCGTCTTTCCGTGATTCCTATCTTGCTCTTCGCCGATCTCATATCCACCTACTACGTACTAAATGCAACTCCTTCTGGAGGCATAAAATCATCACTTCATTCAACTCTAAGACTCTCTGGCATACTTTTAACTCAATCCTGGCTCGTTCCTCTACGCCTTGCAACATCAATGATAATGATTATTCGTCATTTCTCAAGACAAAAGTATCCACGCTGCTGCCTCACACCCCGGTCTCCATCCTAGCCCACTCTGCCCGGTCTACTCTCATCATTCTGAAACTCTTTTATCTTCTCCCTGTCTCACCTACAGAGGTATCATCTGTCCTCTTGTCCTTGCCCAACAGAACCTCACCTGCCGATCCCCTGCCTACTCACATATTAAAATCTATATGCTCATCGATATCCCCATTTCTCACAACCTTGTTTAACTCGTCCATCCCTAGTGGTATCTTCCCTTCACACTGGAAATCCGTAATCGTTGGTCCCCTCCTTAAGAAACAATCGCTCGACCCCTCCCTTCCTTCTAGCTATCGCCCCATTTCACTAATCCCTACTCTTTCAAAGCTCTTAGAACGCCTCATCTTAATACAAATCAACGCTTATCTCTCCTCATCCAATCTGTACCATCCTTTCCAATCCGCCTTCCGCTCTAATCACTCGACAGAAATCGCTTACAAAAAAGTGTACAACGACATACTCATTTCTCGAGACAAGGCTCTATATAGTGTTATCATCTCCCTCGACCTCTCCTCCGCATTCGACATTGCCGACCACTCCGTCCTCCTTTCTCGCCTTCGTTATGATTACGGCTTTTCTTCCTCCTCCGTAGCATAGTTCGCCTCATATCTATCCGACCGTTCCTTTCGCGTCTGTTCTAATTCATCATCCTCCCCTCCCATCCCTATCTTTTGTGGGGTCCCACAAGGTTCAGTCCTAGATCTACGTCTTTTTTCTCTTCTGCTTTGCGATCTATCTCCGTTTATCAAACCCTACTCATTTTACGTCATGCAATACGCCGATTACATCCTCATCTGTGCTTATGCCCCCGCACATCGCATACACGATATCGGCATTTCTGCCTCCAACTGTCTTTCTTCTATCTACAAACGTCTCTCCAATCTCCATCTCGTTCTAAACCCCGAAAAGTCCAAAATAATGTGGATCCTCCCCCGTAAACCAAACATATCTCCTCCCACTGTATATTTTGCCTCATCGATCATCCCCATAGTCCACAATCTCACTTTCTTAGGCTTCCATTTCGATGATCACCTTTCCCTTAAACCCTTCGTCCATGACAAGGTCCGCTCATCTAACTTAATTCTCCGTGACATCCGCCGTATCCGCCCCCTTATCGACTTCCGTTCTTGTATGTCTCTTCTTTCATCGTTTCTTTTCCCTAAAATCGATTACTGCCTTAGCCTTTTGGTCAATTCTCCAAAATCCATCATCCTACCCCTACAACGAATAATCAACCTTGGCGTTCGAGTGCTCTATCGTCTCCGTTGCTTTGACCACATATCCACATATCTTGCCAACTCTCCTGGCCCACATTCCACATCCGCATCAAACTCTGCCTTCTTCTCGTTACTTTTCATCTCGTCGCTGTCGGCTTCCCATCGTTCATCAACCTTCCTTTCTTAGACGATACTCGCCCCACCTCGCTATCGCTTCGTTCCTGTCATACCCTCTTACTCCACGTTCCTAATTACTCCAACAACTACGGTCTCCGATCCTTCCTCGTCGCCGCCTCACTCGCCTGGAATCAACTCCCTCTCGACGTCCGCCGCGCTCCCTCCTTTATCACATTCAAACACCTCCTCCGTTCACACCTTCTCGACAGCTGATTTACAGTCTTGTTTTGTTGTGGTCATGAGTGTGCGCTGGCACGCATTTGCCACGTTAAAATAAACCTTTTTTTAACGCTATGTAACTTAATAATAATCAAAAGTTGTATAAAACAATTGCTTTTATTCGACTGTTCTTAAGACAATCGAATACTATTTTCGATACCTTTTAAAACAATCGAATATTTACGCAAAAACTTCTGAAAAACGAAATTTAAGGCAGTAGCAATAAAAATAATAATTGAAAAATAATTGTTATCTCTTATTTTTCCACGTCATAATTGGAAAAATAAAGGGTTGTTTCTTTAGAGGCTATAAAACGGTTAAATTACAAAATTTACAGGAAAGTGAATGATGTGTTGATCCTATCTACTTTATTTAAATTAGAGACACAGGAAAAATGATATAATTATTCATATTATTATACATTCAACAACATACGAGCATTAGCTCAAATAGCTGGCTCACAATAAGTTCGTAAATAAATTAATTAGTTATTAAAATAAGGAAATGCAACACGAAACATTGCTTAATCCATTCGTAGTCTTCTTTTAAAAGTATTAAGTGAACTGCATCCAACAGTGTCTGCATCAAGGTTGTTCCAAAGCTAAACAATTCTTCTATCAAATTGCATTGCGCCCAATTTCTGTAATCTTTTTCTTCGAATAGTTAAAGAATGACCGCGAAGAACATTTGAACCACGTAGTTGAACCCTACTCTGAAGAGGGTGATGAGGACGTTGGAATAATCTCCTCAAGATCTCGCCTTTCTTTTCGACTCTGAACTCACATCCACTCTCGATATTCTCTTGCCCTTAAAGTCTCACACACACCGTCGCTTGCACCGTGCCCCATGGTTTGACATCCAATGCCTAATATCAAAGCGTCGACTCTGCAATGCTTTTCGAGTCTATCACCGCTCTCTCAGACGTGACTTCCGCTCGAACACTCCGAGAGGAAGTGGGAGTGTTGGGCAAAATATGTGGATGTGTGGTCGAAGCGACGGAGACGAAAGAGCACTCGAACGGCGGTGTTGATTATTCGTTGTAGGGGTAGGATGATGGATTTTGGAGAATTGGCGAAAAGGCTAAGGCAGTAATCGATTTTAGGGAAAAGAAGCGATGAAAGAAGAGACATACAAGAACAAAAGTCGATAAGGGGGCGGTTACGGCGGATGTCACGGAGAATTAAATTAGATAACCGGACCTTGTCACGGACGAAGGGTTTAAAGGAAAAGTGATTCATCGAAATGGAAGCCTAAGAAAGTGAGATTGCGGACTATGGGGATGATCGATGAGGCAAAAGATACAGTGGGAGGAGATATGTTTGGTTTACGGGGGAGGATCCACATTATTTTGGACTTTTCGGGGTTTAGAACGAGATGGAGATTGGAGAGACGTTTGTAGATAGAAGAAAGACAGTTGGAGGCAGAAATGCCGATACCGTGTATGCCGTACTTCAAACGCCAAATCCAATTCAATTTCAACAATTAACTAATTATCTGTGACTTTTGATGTTCTTTTTTTGTTTGTTAGTGGTCATGTATGCGTGCATTTTGCACGTATTTGCCACGTTAAAAAAAGGATTTATTTTAACGTGGCAAATGCGTGCCAGCGCACGCTTACATGACCACAACAAAACAAAAATGTAAATCATGTGTCGAGAAGGTGTGAACGGAGGAGGTGTTTGAATGTGATAAAGGAGGGAGCGCGGCAGACGTCGAGAGGGAGTTGATTCCAGGCGAGTGAGGCGGCGACGAGGAAGGATCGGAGACCGTAGTTGTTGGAGTAATTAGGAACGTGGAGTAAGAGGGTATGACAGGAACGAAGCGATAGCGAGGTGGGGCGAGTATCGTCTAAGAAAGGAAGGTTGATGAACGATGGGGAGCCGACAGCGATGAGACGAAAAGTAACGAGAAGAAGGCGGAGTTTGATGCGGATGTGGATGGTGGGCCAGGAGAGTTGGGCAAAATATGTGGATGTGTAATCGAAGCGACGGATACAAAAGAGCACTCGAACGGCGGTGTTGATTATTCGTTGTAGGGGTAGGATGATGGATTTTGGAGAATTGGCGAAAAGACTAAGGCAGTAATCGATTTTAGGGAAAAGAAGCGATGAAAGAAGAGACATACAAGAACGGAAGTCGATAAGGGGGCGTATACGGCGGATGTCACGGAGAAAACGTTAAATAAATTATTGTATTATTATTTACGCTATATTGCTTCTTTCGATTTGCCTACCATTTACCGTCGTGTTTAAATTCGTCTTCTCATTGCTTTCCGCCTTGTAACTTTTCAAATCCTTTCATTTATCAACCTTTATTTTCTTGATAATTCTCGTCCTGTTTCTTACGTTTTCGTTATTCCTTTCTTTTACATGTTCCAAACTATTCTACATATTTTGGCTTCCGCTTTTTCCTTGTGGCTCCTCTTATCTAGTGGAATCATCTGCTTATTAATATACATTAATTAAGCTCCCTACCGTGCTTCAAACGTCAGATCAAATCACATTTAAACAATTTAAATAATTTATCTGCTTGATGTTTGTTCTGTTTTTTGTTAGTTAATGGACTTGTAAGCGTAGAGCTGGCATGCATTTGCCACTTTAAGTAAATTATTAAAACTCAATAATCATTACCACGTACTCAACAGATGACTCAATGGGGTTAAAATAATATAAATAAATAATTTCAAAACTACAAAACTACACCCGTTAGAAAACAAAACATACCAAACATTAATAAGGATAGTTCAATTATCATGAAACTCGCAAACGAAGCGAATACCAAGAGTACATCTTCCTCTCCTGGCCCACCATTCACATCCGCATCAAACTCCGCCTTCTCGTAACTTTTCGTCTCATCGCTGTCGGCTCCCCATCGTTCATCAACCTTCCTTTCTTAGACGACACTCGTCCAACTATCTATCACTGCCTTCCCATAATTCCCTCTTACTCCACGTTCCCAATTACTCTTACAACTACGGTCTCCGATCCTTCCTCGTCGCCGCCCTACTCGCCTGAAATCATTTCCCACTCGACATTCGCCGCGCTCTCTCCTTTATTGCATTCATTCAAATGTCGCATATGCGCCCACCTCTTTGAAACATGATTTAGATTTGTTTTGTTGTGGTCATGCAAGCGTGATGGCATGCACTTGCCACGTAAAAATATTTTTTACAGGTAGAGCGTGGTATTTTTATTCCTATTGTATTTTCATGCAGTGTTTCTATGGGAAAGTGCGTTATCAATTATTATTATTATTATTATCAAGTTCAGACTTAGCCATAAGGCTTTAAGCCGATCACACAATACAGAAAAAAGATCAACCAAATGGGTAGGTTAGAAAAGGTGACAAATCAGCCTGGACGTATATCCAACGTCGAACCCTGTTTTTGAAAGCGAGGAAATTGGTGATGGCAGCGATAGGTTCAGGCAAACTATTCCAAACATCTACTGCCCGTTCAGACAGTCTGTAAAATTTTCGCAGCTTACCCGGTAATTTTTTAAAAAGCATCTTACAATGGCCTCGCAATCTCGAATTATCTCGAAATCTAACTACACCCAAAGGAAAGCCATCAGCTGAATGTACAATTTTCCAAAGTGTAATCAGATCAAGAAAAAGATACCGATACCTCACTGATAAAACGTTCAAACATCTTAATCTTGAAATAAAGCTTCCTTGACAACACATCCGAGAAGCTCGTCTCATTACACTTTCCAAGTTATTCAACTCACTCCTGGTCGTTGGAAAGGTTGCCTGTACACAATACTCAAGATGTGGTCTTACTAGGGCACAATAAAGTTTGGCGAAGATTTGCGGCGATAATTTTGCAAAAGTCATTTTTATGCAGTATAAGGCACGTATCGCTTTTAACCGCGCGTGATCACTATTTGCTCTTGTCTTTAGCGATTCGTGAATTATCACTCCCAGGTCGGGATGTTCTGAGACTCGCTTGATTGAGTGTCCATTTATTTTGTAATCGAAATGAGTTTTATCTCTACCCAATCTGATCCATACACATTTTGTCGCGTTGAGTATCAAGCCAGTGCTATTACACCAAGTCCCGATACGGTTAAGGTCACATTGTAAAAATTCACAATCCGCCTCGTTTTGGGTTGTTGCCCATATTTTAACATCGTCAGCAAATGCCAGGTGAGGACACTTTAACCTTAGGAGTAGGTCATTCAAAAAGATGATAAAGAGAAGTGGACCTAGGACCGTGCCCTGAGGAACACCCGAATGAACACGTCGAGCTGTTGACAAAACTTCATCTAATCGCACAACGAATGATCGATCCTCGAGAAATGTCTTAATCCAGTTGCAAATTGTCGTAGGTACACCGTAATGACGTAGTAGTGAATCTAAACCAGCATGTGGAACTCTATCAAAGGCCTTAGAGAAATCAAGAAATATTATATCAACTGTAAGACCCGAACTAAGAGCAGCTACCCAATGTTCGCGAGCATTCAACAGATTAGTTAGGCACGAGCGACCAGGTCGGAAGCCGTGCTGAGAATCATCAAGAATTTGATATAAATTTAGATGTTCACGTATTCTCTTCGCAATGAGTCTCTCCATAATTTTAGAAATAACACTGGTAAGACTAATTGGTCTAAAATCTGAACAAGTTAGTGCCAACTGTTTCTTTGGAATAGGTACAACAATTGCCCTTTTCCAATCATCAGGAATCCACGAATACTGTAAGCTTCGATGAAATAGAGACGTAAGGCTTGGAGCAATAATGTGCGACAGAGTACGCAAAAGAAAAGGGGATACACCATCTGGTCCTGCAGAGCCAAAACTATTTAATTTATGGAGTTCAGACTGAACTTCAATGACATTAATAGGAGATATTGGTAAGTTAGATTGTAAGTTGGGCGGGTACTGTATCTGGTCAATATTCGATTGCGAGGATGGAGATACTACAAAACTGCTTGCAAGAGCTTCCACAATAGCCTCCTTGTCAACTACATCACCACTTTCTAAACGTACACAATTAATCGTAGAAGGTAGGATTCGACGATGTCTAACGTATGCCCAAAAACGTTTAGGTGACCTGTTAATGTCAGAAGCAATACCCTCTTCAAATGTTTTTCTTTTTGAGCGTTTTAGTTGGTTGCATAGATTGCGAAGAGTTTTGTACTCACGGTGCGTAACAGTGTTACGTTGAGAGATTCGCCATAATCGATTTCTTTCCTTTATCGTAGTCTCCAACTCATTGTCGAACCACAATGGCGTTGTCGTCTTGTAAGCCCTATTTCTTATTGGTGCAAACGTATCCGAAATGGTTATGAGGTTACTGGTCACTAACGATAAATGATCATCAATTGGAAGATCAGCAGATCCGAAGTTCAGCTGATGACTATAGAGTTGGAGATCTTCCACATTTACTCGATTCCAATTACGCCTTCCGATGCCACTGCACTTAGATCGTCGTTGTAAAGTGTGAGCAATCTGTACTGAAATCACACAATGGTCACTGGTTCCTAAAGGAGACTCGAAATCAACTCTGATTACATCTTCAATGCGCTTGGTAAACCCAAGATCTAATATTGTCTCTGGTTGAGACGATATACATGTTGGCTGATTAATATGTTGGATCAGGAGAAGCTCTGCCAGCAAGAATTCAGCAAGCTCGCAGTTTTCGACATTATAGTAATACCGGTTGTTACTAATCCAGTTAACTTGAGGAAGATTAAAATCCCCAATAAGGAAGAAATAATTTGAGGAGCAGAATGATCTTAACTGATTTTTCAGAAGATCTAACTGTGTATGAACTGAGGGTGATCTGTATACGACGCAAATATCTATTGAACAATGAGTATCATTGACGCAGAATGACAATAACTCGAATGAATAGTGATCATCGCACAATTCAGTAATCTTCGTAATTGATAAGGTGTTTTTAATATAAGCAGCAACACCCCCGCCACGACGACCTGCAACTCTATCTGCTCTCAAAAGTCGATACCCAGAGATAGCCATAAGGTCATCATTAATTTGATAATGAAGCCATGACTCAGAAATGCAAAACACGTCAAAATCTTTAAAAGATATAAACTGCTGCACTTCAGACAATTGAGCAGGTAAGCTTCTGATATTGGAGTAACCTACCACCAGAGGACATTCATTATTACATATTCTCTCTGAACAATTAGATGGCAACTTCCTTTCCAAACATATATCCACTAGATGTCCAATCATGGCGTTGTAAGGTCTAGAGAAAGATTGATCGATCTCCATCGAACTGCAGGACGCCACCTCACAACCCGAAAATTTCGAATGCACAGATTCGATTCACCGTTTTGCAGCCTGTAATGAAGTTCCGCCTTGATATCCTTCAATTTTTGCCTGTCTTCGAGAGAAAGATCACGTAAAATTCGTATTTTGTTACCTTTAAGTCGATAACCACGGTCTAAAAGACACTTTGCTTGCTCTGCCGATCCTAACACAACCTTTAGCAATCGTGATCTATCGTTTTTCTTACCCAACCTATAGAGCTGCCTTACTAAAATAGACGATGCGACCTCTTCCTCACCTTTTTCGAGCAAATTAGAAAAGAACACACGTAAACCGGCAATATCATCATCAAGCCGCTCCTGTGCACTTGAGGCTGATGACTCATCTAAACCCCAAATAAGTATGTTACAGCCCCTATTTAATGTATGATTGCGATCTGTGTGACTTTTATTATCAAAATACGTTTTTTTGCTGAAAGAATCGCTGCCGTCACCACCCTCATCCGGTTTGCTTCTTGCGTCTCGCCCTTGTTCCATCTCATTTGAACAAATACACTTGAAAGCTGAGTGAACATTATCTATATCGACGTCTGTATCATTGTGTGAAGCTCGTTCATCGGTGACTCCAGTTATACCGATTTCATTGCGATAATCATTAATCACCGATATAGACGATACTTCGTAATTGTCCGATACCTTCAAAGCATCATTGTCCAGCGACACCGACGGCTCACCACTAACAACCGATATTGACGACGCACTATTGCCTTCAAATTTCTTACTCAACGTTTGCATCACGCGTGAATTTGGATGACCTTTTTTCCAGATACGGGATGAACTTGGTATTTCGCTATTTGTATTTTTAGTGTTCTGAACGTGAAACTCTTGAATGGGTATATCTTTATAGGTATCTGATTCGCCAGAACTTTGTACTTCCCGATCGATGCAACTTTTTGAATATGTGTTCCTTTCCGAAGCATTTGTAGATATTTTCTCGTCACAATGGCCCTTCAAATGAATTAGCAAAGATGCGCAGCAGTACCCACAGTAAAATGATTTATTCGATAGCGCAGATTTCTTTTCCTCCGGAAACGATACACTTGTCCACACACTACAATCTTCACTAGAACATTGAATCTGATGATCCACAAACTTTGTTGCAATAGCTCGCTTTGTAGTCTTCCTCTGTTTGACCATGATGTTTGATATTGGTTCTTCGGTATAATTGGAACCAATAGTTGTATGTTTATAAGAATTGTAATTTGTGTATTTACTTTAGATTGTTAGTACTTTAATAATCCTGTTAGTACTTTAATAATTGTAAGTACTTTAATAATCAACTCTTTTTTTAACGAGTTGATTATTTAATATTACAGAAATTATTAAAACAAGAATACAGTCATTGCATTACGAGCATAAAAAGACAAATTGCCTTCACTTTGTGCTAAGCGACCTCGGATTGTACTAAAAGTTGCCGCATCTCATTCAGAAACAGATAGTAGATCAAAACGTTTTTAAAGCTCGGACAAACAAATATTGACAGCAAATCTTAATTATTAATTGTAAAAAATTGAAATTAAAAAGATAAAAATAAAAATTAGCATAACGCTACACATTCATGATAAAAAAGTCGGAGGATTATATTTACAATAAAGGAATAGGTTTCGTCAAATGTTAACAAAAAGGCCAGCATATGTCATTGAAAGGGAAACCCAAGTGCGCCTCTGGGGTACTTGGGCTATCTCGGGATTAGTCTTCTTTTCTAGATGACGTCCCCCAGAGCAAAGGCTAAGGTTTTTCAAGCTCCTCGTCTATCGTTTACCCATCATAGTTCGCCTCGACTGGACTCTTCGGGGTGGGGAGGGGTGAAAAACCCCGGGTGGTTTAATCGGAAGGTGTCGTGTTGGATTGGTTGGAGGGCTCAGATCCCACTGGACCTGAGGCCGTAATATAAGAAGACTAGGAAATGGATCGTCTTTGAATTTTTCTGACCTGTTAGTTTCATGGCTCTTTCTATTTTTTAGTTATTTATCGGTTGTGTAATTATTAAGAAAATCTTTATTTATAAATATTAACATATGAAGACCATCAACACGTATATATATTTCAAATGTAAATTATGATATCTTCACATTCATTACTGTTCACATTCATTAATAACTTCATTATAACTTCACATTCATTACAGGTAGAGTTAATGAATTCGGTAACTATTGACAAGTGTTGTTACACTTGACTGAGAATGTAAATGGAGAGTATGAACCAAAGTTTTCACACACGCTATTTGCCGATATGTTTTTGGATTGAATGGTTCTTCGAATAAAATTAATGTTCCGGATAAAATTCGAATAAAATTAATGTTTATTAATTTTGTGTGGTCGAAGCGACGGATATCGTCGCTGCCTCACTCGCCTGGAATCAACTCCCTCTCGACGTCTGCCGCGCTCCCTCCTTTATCACATTCAAACACCTCCTCCGTTCACACCTTCTCGACACAATTTTTACATTTTTGTTTTGTTGTGGTCATGTAAGCGTGCGCTGGCACGCATTTGCCAGGTTAAAATAAATCCTTTTTTTTATTAATTTTAAAAGAAAAAGAAAATACCGAGAAACAAAACAATCATACAAAAATTTTACACACATTTTAAAACAACAAAAAGAAAGAAAAAGAAGCAATCATAAAATAAAATAAAATTAAAATCATAACATAAGTGACAAATACATACGAATTTAATTATAAAAATACTGTAATAGTAGAGTAATAAATTATAACTTAATCTAAACCAAAACAAAATAATTATACAATACAAAATGTATTACAAGACTTCGCAACTAAATTCACAACTAACGGGGCAATTATATTCGCAATTAATGGAGCAATCGCACCTACTACCTCCATACTTCTGAAGACAATAGCGTAAAAGATTTCTCTCAAACACAAAAGAAGTTATGGAGAAGTCATAGCCGGAATACGATCAAGGTTGAGCATCGCCCTTGCACGAGCCGCATCATACTGTATCCGTGCACCCATAAGAAAATGTGTCGCAGTACCGCTACGAGGAGATGAAAGAAGCAGCGCGGAAATAATTTGAATATATATATTTTATTCTTGATTTTCAAATGCTGGGGATGCGTGCCCATTAGAATTGACATATAATAATAACTTATATTATAAAAAATCAAAACAAAATATTTATACCCTTCATTCATTTCAAGACTGACACGAAAAATAGTCATTTTGTCTGATCACAATATTAAGAAAAAAAAGTAGTTCAACAATAATAATTGTCACGTACAGTTATATATTTCCTGCAAAGAATCTTCTCTTTTTATCCACATGCTCAGCGTATTCTGGAAAGATTTGTACTGTGCCATAGACACGATCGAATTCGGCTATCGGTTCCATAGGTTTACCGCTCTGTGAAATAATCGCAAGTATCTATGACATTTCCCGTGTGATTGCACAACAACTGATAAAGAGTGTCCTCTGTGGCTCGGGCGATCATTTAAAATAACGGATTCCGATGGATAACCAGGAAAGACATGGATCATTCGCCATAACTGTAATAAATCATTGTACACATATCTCGTGTAAACTGAAGTAATATTTAGTTGGATTAGTCTATCACAGAGGCAATGTTACGAAGACCAGAACATAGCTTGGAAAATCGGCGAAGAATATTTTCTAATTGGTTTATTTCACCACCATCAGTCGACACTACCATCAGTCGTTTCGGCTGCCTTGTGATATATTAAGAAGTCATCTATTTCTTAATATCCTAGGAGTGATAAGAAAGTCTACTCTACTTGTTATCGAACTCCGGTTTTTGGCAACATTAAAAAAAATAAAATAAAATCATTATTTTTTAACGTGGCAAATGCGTGCCAGCGCACGCTTACATGACCACAGCAAAACAAAAATGTAAATAGTGTCGAGAAGGTGTGAACGGAGGTGTTTGAATGTGATAAAGGAGGAAGCGCGGCGGACGTCGAGAGGAGTTGATTCCAGGCGAGTGAGGCGGCGACGAGGATGGATCGGAGACCATAGTTGTTGGAGTAATTGGGAACGTGAAGTAAGATGGTATGACGGAAACGCAGCGATAGCAAGGTTGCGCGAGTGTCGTCTAAGAAAGGAAGGTTGATGAACAATGGGGAGCCGACAGCGATGAAACGAGAAGAAGGCGGAGTTTGATGCGGATGTGGATGGTGGGCCAAGAGAGTTGGGCAAAATATGTGGATGTGTGGTCGAAGCGACGGAGACGAAAGAGCACTCGAACGGCGGAGTTGATTATGCGTTGTAGGGGTAGGATTATGAATTTTGGAGAATTGGCGAAAAGGCTAAGGCAGTAATCGATTTTAGGAAAAAGAAGCGTTGAAAGAAGAGACATACAAGAACGGAAGTCGATAAGGGGGCGGATAAGGCGGATGTCACGGAGAATTAAGTTAGACGAGCGGACCTTGTAACAGACGCAGGGTTTAAGAGAAAGGTGATCATCGAAATGGAAACCTAAGAAAGTGAGATTGTGGACTATGAAATGATCGATGAGGCAAAAGATACAGTGGGAGGAGATATGTTTGGTTTACGGGGATAGGATCCACATTATTTTGGACTTGTCAGGGTTTAGAACGATATGGAGATTGGAGAGACGTTTGTAGATAGAAGAGAGACAGTTGGGGGCAGAAATGCCGATATCGTGTATGCGATGTGCGGGTGCATGAGCATAGATGAGGACGTCATCAGCGTATTGCATGACGTTAAAGGTGTAAGGTTTGATAAACGTAGAGAGATCGCCAAGCAGAAGAGAGAAAAGCAGGGGACCTAGGACAGAATCTTGTGGGACCCCGCAAAAATAATGATGGGAGGGGAGGATTATGAATTAGAACAGACGCGAAAGGAACTGTCGGATAGATATGAGGCGAACCATGCTACGGAGGAGGAAGAAAATCCGTAATCATAACGAAGGCGAGAAAGGAGGACGGAGTGGTCGACAATGTCGAATGCGGAGTAGAGGTCGAGGGAGATGAGAACACTATATAGAGCCTTGTCTCGCGAAACGAGTAAGTCGTTGTACACTTTTATGCATGCGATTTCTGTCGAGTGATTAGAGCAGAAAGCGGATTGGAAAGGAGGGTACAAATTGGATGAGAAGAGATAAGCGTTGATTTGTATTAAGATGATGCGTTCTAAGAGCTTATAAATAGTAGGGAGTAGTGAAATGGGGCGATAGCTAGAAGGAAGGGAGGGGTCGACCGATTGTTTCTTAAGGAGGGGACGAACAATTGCGTATTCCCAGTGTGAAGGGAAAATACGACTGCGGATGGACGAGTTAAACAGGGTTGTGAGAAACGGGGATATCGATGAGCATATGGATTTTACAATTTTAAAACTGAAGCTTATTAGCTCCCGGAGCACAGTTTAAAACAATCAAATTTAAAACTATAAAGATGTATCCTTCAAAGAATTCTGTAAGAACGCAAGCAATGACAGCAAGTAAAATTCTTGCTGAATAAAATTAGGATGATCCGGAAAGCACATGGTTAGTTTTAAGAGACATGGCCTACCACGTTAGCTAATTCTCGGAGATATCTATTTAATATATCACAAGGCAGCCGAAACGACTGATGGTAGTTCACCCTACTGATGGGTGCTGCCGGCTACCATCAGCTCGTCTAGGAATGATAAGCAAGTCTGCTCTGCATGTAATCGAACTCCTATTTTTGGCATCATCTACGATTATGAAACTGAAGCTTATTAACTCCCGGAGCACAGTTTAAAACAATCGGATTTTAATCCATAAAAATGTATCCTTCAAAGGATCATGTGAGAAAGCAAGCAACGACAGCAAGTAAAATTACTGCTGTATAAAATTAGGATGATCCGGTAAGCAAATGGTTAGTTTAAAGATGTAATGCACATGCTACCACGTAAGCAAATTCTCGGAAATGCCTTCTTAATATATCACAAGGCAGCCGAAAGATTGATGGTAGTTCACCCTACTGATGAGTGCTGCCGGCTACCATCAGCTCGTCTAGATGTGATAAGAAAGTCTGCTATACTTGTAATCGAACTCCGGTTTTTGGCAACATTTACAATTATAAAACTGAAGCTTATTATCTCCCGGAGCACAGTTTAACACACTCGGATTTTAAACTATAAAAATGTTTCATATATAATTTATTATAATTTGTTAATTTATTATACATATATAATTTGTTGTTTAAACCTGCCCTGGGATACCAAATGGTGTACTCGTAAATAAATCACTATGTTTTTCTCATGAAGAGGCATAAACCCCACGCAGCATCCTATACATCCTCATCATACCAAGAAATAGAGAACAGTTATGCTATCAGGATTCGGCTCCTATTCGTTGACTCAACATGGCAGTGGGGTCAAATACATGATAAAGACGTATTTCCTCTGATGAAATTTGATTATCAAGTATACTATTCTAACACAAAGCATATCGTTTTTTAAAACAATTTCCGCTTAATAGTTTAAATTAATTTTAAATAATATTTTGTTGGTTTAATAAAAATATAAATTTATTAAAATATAAATTTGAAAAAAAATATTATTACAAGCAAGCATTGACTATAAGGTAGTTTAGCTCGATCACAAGAAAACATCATTATATCTTGGACAAGATTAAACTATATTGCTAACAGCTACTACTTACAATTAAACACACAGAACAATCAGTATCGATAAAGTGATTATATTAATTACAAAGACAGCCTCGATTACTCGATTCAAAGAACCATTCAAAGATATAAACTTAAACGCACACTACTTATACAAGCTCTAATACACATAACTACTTACAAGCAAGCCCAACGAACATAAGCTTAAACACAATTATTCGATTACAACGAGCGAAACGAGTTGACACAACAGTCGATGGCAAGGACAAAGAAGACAGAAACGAAAAAATGCTTAGCAAGTCAGCAGATTAACGTTACTCACAATCAGACTGTACCAAAATTAGCAAACCCCTCCTCTGGGTATGAGCAACGCGAGGTCTCTTGCAGCAGATCTGGATGCGACATATGGACAACTGTCAACGTTTCATCTTTACTGTCTAGGGATTTTGAAATCTCTACTGTCTAGGGATTTTGTTTGTGGGTTCTGTGCCTCCGAATTGCTCTTCTTGTTGTTAAAGGGCCATTGTGACGAGCAAGTATCAATAAATGCTTTGGAGAGGAACGCAGATTCAAGCAGTCACAGCGATGGGGAAGATTATAGTATTGACGAACCAGAAAGGAGTTCAGAAGCGTTCAGGCAGTCAAGCAGCTCGTCGTCAGGAATTATTGTTTCGGCCACTCCAAAATCATCTGAGATAGGAACCAATAATGCTATTCATGTACTCAATCATTCTCTCACGCAGCAGTCGAAGTTAGAAATGAACGATCGTTCAATCATACCCTTCAATAACAATTCAACTCAATGCTTCGTTAGGGATGCATTGCATGAGACTAATGTGATGGATTACTCCTTCAAACAATTTCCTGTTTTAGATTCTATTGTTCATCCCCATATATTAGACTCGAGCAGCGCCGGTCTTGATGTAGATGACAAATGTTCCGCCCTCAAGTATGCGAATGTTGATTTGTCAACTCATGTTAACACTTCCTCGGGCAGTGATTGTTCTCATAATTGTCCTCTTGGTAGTGATTGTAGTGGGCGTCCTTGTGCTTACCGCAGCTACTGCATCCCCGCTGCAGTTTATTTGTTGCTCCTATAGTAGCCCCGCTAATTGAGAGCGTTAAGGATCTTGCAAAGGCTAGTCAGATTATCGTTAGGCCTATTGATAATCTACGACAAATAGTTAGCCTTCCGAATAATAAACAACATGCAGTGATTCCTCCAAATCATCGACGGTCATCAATTACCCCTGAGACTCATTTTTCATTAGTTCCGCCTGCTAGCTCTAAACAATTTAGCTCTAGACAATTTAACTTCAGAAGAGAGTTAAACGTTATCGTGAGCGGTGTTGAAGAATCTCTCAGTAACAATCCCCAAAGTAGACTGGATGACGATATTGTGCATCATCGCGCGGTGTTTTCTAAGATTTTTCTCCAGAGCGATGTGGATGTTGCGAAGTGTCTTAAAGTTCGAAGAGTTTTTCGTCTAGGCAAGAAACTTTCAGATAGACCTAGACTTTTAAAAGTTGTTCTAGACTCAAAAGATCATGTTGACTTCATACTCAAGCATGCATTTAGATTATCGCGCTCTGATTTTCATATACTCCGTGATTTATCTCCTGCAGATCGTTTGAGAAGACACGAGGCTTTCAACGAGCTGCATCGACGGCTGGAAAGTGGTGAGGGCAACCTATGTGTCCGGAATTTTCGGAGTGGTCAAGTGGCGTTTGACTGTCCGGTGGCATCCCTTACTTCTGTAGAGTCAGACCTCTTTAGTAGTGATGGTTCGTGTGTAGGAAAACTAGTAGACTTCGATAGTGTCACCGAGCGTGTCACATTTTCCCATTATACGAACATTTTTGTCGGTTATTCAAATGTTCGTAGTCTCCTGGCTCAGTTCTCGGAAATTAAATTCATAGTTGCTTCGTAACGTTTTGATATATTTTGTATAACCGAAACATGGCTACATTCTAACATTTCGGATGACTGTGTTGCCATCTCTAACTATTTTCTAATACGTTCGGATCGCTCGTGTGGTAAACGTTGAGGTGAGGTAGTTGCCTATGTGCGAAATAGTCTCCAGGTATCGAATATCTCGGCTTTTCGCGACGATATTGGTTATTCCTTTGAAGGTCTTAAAAAAATTTGGTTTCTAATAAACATACAATCAATCCAGCAAATTTAACATTTTTAACGCACAAGGACAACCATCGACGCACTACGACAACCATCTACGACAACCATCGACGACAACCATCGACGACAACCATCTACGACAACCATCTACGACAACCATCTACGACAACCATCGACGACAACCATCGACGACAACAATCGACGACAACCATCGACGACAACAATCGACGGCAACCATCGTTTATGGGTGGACGTAAGAAAACAACTAAGACCGACACCAACTATGGACAACTGCAAGTACAGTGCTCGATACACGACTGCAGCGTCTGGACAACAATCACCTGCGACGAGAATAAGGCTAAAGAAGACTTCGTATGTGGTTTTTGTGCCAACAAACTAATATACAACCTTTCCAATAAGCACATATCAACATCCAACACGTCAACTCAAACTACCCCCGTCGTTTCTAATGTCCTTTCTCCACCCACCGACCCTGCCACCATATACACTTCCCATTCCATGTCATCTTCACTCCCCGACACCCCACGTCCCGTCCTTCCTGTCTCGTTTCTCAATAACTTGCATCCATCAATCAAAATCACCTCCACCAACCTCCACTATCCTTCCACTCATAACCTTTCCTCACATCGCTTGCCACCCTCTTTATTATCATTATCCTCTATGTCTCCCGTCGTCAAACCAAATCCCACCAAATCATCAACTGCCAGCTCTTCTATCGTGATCTCACCTACTCACGTCAGTCGTCCTCCTTTACGGAAGCGCTTTGCTTCTCGCGATCGTTGCGTCATTGTTACTAATATCACGCCTTCTAACTCCTTATCTCCACAAGCACGTCTGGACCACGATGTTTCCGCCTTCAGATCCATCCTCTCGTCTATTGTTCCTGCGGATAAACCATCCTTTTTCAAGGACATTTCTCCTGTCGCATTCATCCGTCTAAACAAATCTTCTCAATCTAATCCTTCCCAGCCCCCTCTCCTAAAAATTGTTTTCAAGCATCGCTCTCACGCGTCTTCTGTCCTCTCTCAACGATTCAAACTCATGTCATCTTCAACCACTCGAATTTTCCCCGATCGCGCCCCTTCCGAAATCGCTCAAATCTCTTCAGCCCGCATCGAAAAACGCCGTCGCGAGGAAAACGGCGAAACATCACTCGCCATCCGAAACATAGACGGAAATTTTCAAGTTGTCCACACCCGTCCAAAAATTCGATGGCGCTCCATCTCTCCTATGTGTCTTCTCCACTAGACTCTTTCGCCACAGCACACGGTTTCCGCCTCGGTCTCCTCAACACTAGATCTATTCTCAATAAATCCGATCTTATCCTCAACCTATTCACCAAGCAATCCATCGATCTCTTCTGCCTCACCGAATCCTGGCACTCAGATTCCGACGACCTTTCCATTCGCCGTCTGCTCTCTGCCGGTTGCTCCCTAGTCGAATCCGCCCGCCCCCTCAGCTCATGCCCTTCTAAATCCTCTAATCATGGCGGCATCGTCGCATTCGCGCGTCACCCAGCGTCTCTTCGCAAAATCAATCCCCCTTTCAGTCCTTGCTCTTTTGAATTGCTCACTTGTCGTTATTCTAACCAGATCACTCTAGATCTCGCCATTGTATACCGTCCTGGTTCATCAGCTCTTACAGCCTTATTTTTTACCGAACTCGCTGACCTCCTTTCTCATTGTTCTTTGTCCTCAATCCCTTCACTCGTTCTAGGCGACTTCAATATCCGCCTAGACCGCCCCTCTTCCACGGATTCCATCCGGTTCATCAACATTCTATCCAACTACAATTACAAACTAATCTCCACTGCCCCACACATATACTTAGTGGGGCACTCGACATCATCGCTGACCCCGATCATTTTGATGCCTACACCTCACTGTCCATCTCTGATCCTGGTCTATCCGATCACTTTCTTATCACCCTTGATCTCGCTCGCAACCACACCCCTCCTCACACACCTACAATCCTACGTCGCCCTTGGAGAAATCTTGACCTCCCCTTCTCCGCTCTGCCTTACTCAAATCGTCTCTATCATTACCCACAATAACATATTCATCTCCTCACGATCTCGCCTTTCTTTTCGACTCTGAACTCACATCCACTCTCGATATTCTCTTGCCCTTCAAGTCTCACCCACACCGTCGCTTGCACCGTGCCCCATAGTTTGACATCCAATGCCTACTCTCAAAGCGTCGACTCCGCCATGCTTTTCGAGTCTATCACCGCTCTCTCAGACGTGATTTCCGCTCGATCACTCCGTCTTTCCGTGATTCCTATCTTGCTCTTCGCCGATCTCATCTCCACCTACTACGTACTAAATGCAACTCCTTCTGGAGGCATAAAATCATCACTTCATTCAACTCTAAGACTCTCTAGCATACTTTTAACTCAATCCTGGCTCGTTCCTCTACGCCTTGCAACATCAATGCTAATGATTATTCGTCATTTCTCCAGACTAAAGTATCCACGCTGCTCTCTCACACCCCGGTCTCCATCCTATCCCACTCTGCCCAGTCTACTCTCATCCTTCCGGAACTCTTTCATCTTCTCCCTGTATCACCTACAGAAGTATCATCTGTCCTCATGTCCTTGCCCAACAAAACCTCACCTGCCGATCCCCTGCCTACCCACATATTAAAATCTATATGCTCATCGATATCCCCATTTCTCACAACCTTGTTTAACTCGTCCATCCGCAGTCGTATCTTCCCTTCACACTGGAAATCCGCAATCGTTCGTCCCCTCCTTAAGAAACAATCGCTCGACCCCTCCCTTCCTTCTAGCTATCGCCCCATTTCACTACTCCCTACTCTTTCAAAGCTCTTAGAACGCCTCATCTTAATACAAATCAACGCTTATCTCTCCTCATCCAATCTGTACCCTCCTTTCCAATCCGCTTTCCGCTCTAATCACTCGACAGAAATCGCATGCATAAAAGTGTACAACGACTTACTCATTTCTCGAGACAAGGCTCTATATAGTGTTCTCATCTCCCTCGACCTCTCCTCCGCATTCGACATTGTCGACCACTCCGTCCTCCTTTCTCGCCTTCGTTATGATTACGGATTTTCTTCCTCCTCCGTAGCTTGGTTCACCTCATATCTATCCGACCGTTCCTTTCGCGTCTGTTCTAATTCATCATCATCCCCTCCCATCCCTATTTTTTGCGGGGTTCCACAAGGTTCAGTCCTAGGTCCCCTGCTTTTCTCTCTTTTGCTTGGCGATCTCTCTCCATTTATCAAACCTTACTCCTTTAACGTCATGCAATACGCCGATGACATTCTAATCTATGCTCATGCACCCGCACATCGCATACACGATATCGGCATTTCTGCCTCCAACTGTCTCTCTTCTATCTATAAGCGTCTCTCCAATCTCCATCTCGTTCTAAACGCCGAAAAGTTCAAAATAATGTGGATTCTTCCACGTAAATCAAGCATATCTCCTCCCATTGTATCTTTTGCCTCATCGATCATCCCTATAGTCCACAATCTCACTTTCTTAGGCTTCCATTTCGATGATCACCTTTCCCTTAAACCATTCGTCCGTGACAAGGTCCGCTCGTCTAACTTAATTCTTCGTGACATCCGCCGTATCCGCCCACTTATCGACTTCCGTTCTTGCATGTCTCTTCTTTCATCGCTTCTTTTCCCTAAAATCGATTACTGCCTTAGCCTTTTGGTCAATTCTCCAAAATCCATCATCCTACCCCTACAACGAATAATCAACCTTGGCGTTCGAGTGTTCTATCGTCTCCGTTGCTTTGACCACATATCCACATATCTTGCCAACTCTACTGGCCCACATTCCACATCCGCATCAAACTCTGCCTTCTTCTCGTTACTTTTCATCTCATCGCTGTCGGCTCCCCATCGTTCATCAACCTTCCTTTCTTAGACGATACTCGCCCCACCTCGCTATCGCTTCGTTCCTGTCATACCCTCTTACTCCACGTTCCTAATTACTCCAACAACTACGGTCTCCGATCCTTCCTCGTCGCCGCCTCACTCGCCTGGAATCAACTCCCTCTCGACGTCCGCCGCGCTCCCTACTCTATCACATTCAAACACCTCCTCCGTGCACACCTTCTCAACAGCTGATTTACAGTCTTGTTTTGTTGTGGTCATGTAAGCGTGCGCCTGCACGCATTTGCCACGTTAAAATAAATCCTTTTTTTACACTGTGAAATGGTTTACGATCCCGATTCTGCGTCCTTTACCGTTCTCCGTCCTATGAATTAAGATTTGACTCTCTTAAATCACATTTGCTGAGTTTATCTTCGTATCCTCTTATTTTGCTCCTGGGTGACTTCAATATCTCCCAAATAGACTGGAAAAATAGTAATTTACGACCAATTCCTATATCTTACGAATTTTTGCTTCTTGGATCTCAATGCCTCTTAAAGCTCCTTATCAAACCAAGGATTTGTGCGTGCACGGGCGGTTGCTACCTTACGAGGTGAGAAACGTAGAAGGAACGATATCATTAGAGTTTCAAATTGTTGCCAAGATTATTCAACTCCAAAAATCAATGGATCATACCAATTTGTACCGAGAAGGGATTGACGTACTAAACTGTAATTGGTTTTGAAACATTGTACTGACATACATGAAGACTCAGGTTGTGACAATATATTAGAGGGGTTTGTATTAAAGCGAATAACAGAATGATCAGAGCTGCCTAAGGGATCCAAATATGTTATACCAGTGATCAAATATTTATCGGAAGTAAGACAAATATCAAGCAAAGATTGATGGTCTCCAGAGGAACGAGTAAACATTGAGACATGTTGCATTAGATTAAGAAAATTGATAGTATCAAGGAATGCTGATAAATAATTATTGTTATCTAATCATATGTGGTTAGTCCAGTCTATAGAAGGCATATTTAGATCACCCACTACTAACACATTACGACGGGATCCAAACTTTAATAATGTATCAACTATGGAACAAACATCCATTCTTGGACTACGATATATAAGACCAATAGTAACTAACACATGATCGGACAGTAATATATCGCCTCATAGTGTTTCTGTGCCACCTTCAGACTTGGCACTTAAAGTTATAAACGCTACACTATTATGTAAATATAAAATTACCCCACCTCCTCTCTTTCCGGTCCTATCGACACGATAAGAAGAATAATTAGCTATTTCAATCTCGTGATCAGATATATCGGAGTTAAGCCAGCTTTCTGTTATCGCGATTAACAAGGGCTGGGAATATTGAATACGTTGCTTCAATTCATAAATTTTATTAAGAAAACTGCGTGCGTTAGTATACAAGATAGCAAAAAAATTGGTTTCTAATAAACATACATTCCAGATTTCAGTTCAAGATTTCAGTTGCAGATTTCAGTTCCAGATTTCAATCCAGATTCCAGATTTCAGTTCCAGATTTCAGTTCCAGATTTCAGTTCCAGATTTCAGTTCCAGATTTCAGTTCCAGATTTCAGTTCCTGATTTCAGTTCCAGATTTCAGTTCCGCTTGCTTCGCTCGCGGAAAATATTGTCCACCAAGATTGTAAAACAATCAAACTACAACCTTCGACAACAACCAACGACAACCTTCGACGACAACTAACGACAACCATCGACAACCATCCGCTTGACAATTATCGACAACCATCGACGACATCCGCTCGCTACTTACAACTAACGACTTGCAGACTAACGGAGTTTAAACATTCTTGATTATAACTATCTAATTAACATTTTATTATGGCAAAGAGAAAGCTAACTAAAAATGTCGGCCAGCAACTCAAGTCCGTCAAGGAAGCTTACATCGAAAAGCAAATTGGATGCGACAACAAGAACTGCAATGTTTGGACTCACGTTGCCATTCCTTTCACTGACGAGGACAACGTTTTAAATCGGAATTTCCTATGCGGCTTCTGTTGTGATGCCCTCGTAGGTAAGCTAATGAAGAATGACCACTCAAACTGTGGAGACGTTCTGAACGCTAACAAAACAGATTTGTGCTCAATAAATAAACTTGATGATATCTCTCAGTCGACTCAGACCGCTGTTATACATGGAACATCAAAAAACGACAACATATCTTCCAATCTATCGTCGTCAGCCGTTTGCTTCCTAACTCCTTCGTCATCTATGAAACCCGTTCTTGAAACTTCTCTCACACACACTCCTCCTTTAACTACGGATAAAACTTCCCTTAATCTTCATCTTCCTAACAATGCAAACAGTAAAGGCCTTCATCTCGTACCTCATTTTTCCTATTCATCCCCACATCTAAAAACATCTCATACTTCTTTCTTCTCTTCACGTACTCCTTACTCTACCTCTACCGTATCACTTCTCAATAATTTACATCCTTCTGTCAAAATTATCTCCAGTAACATCTCCGTTCAACCTATTCAACAATCCACTTCTGTCACACATGCTCCAACCGTATCACCTATCAATAATTTACATCCTTCCGTCAAAATCATCTCCAGTAACATCTCCGATCAACCGATTCAACACTCCACTCCTGTCACACATGCTTCAAACTATCTTAAATCTTCGCTTAGCACCCCTGTCATTCTTACGTTTATCTCCTCTTCTGCCTCTACTGCTACCAAGTCTTTCCGTCCAACACTACGTAATCGTTTTCCTTCGCGCGATCGATGCATTATCATATCTAATTTAAAGTTTTCCGAATCTACTTCTCCTCAATGTAGCCTCGATGATGATGTATCTGCTTTGAGGTCTATCCTAGCCACTATTCTTCCTGATAATAATTCATCCCTCTTCAATAATATCGCTCCTGTATCTTTGATCCGTTTAAACAAATCCACTAAATCTAATCATCTCAGTCCTCCACTCTTAAAAATCGTTTTCCGACATAGTTCACATGCCTCTTCTGTACTCTCCCAACGTTTTAAACTTCTTACCACTTCATCTACTTGCCGTATCTTTCCTGACCGCTCCCCTTCTGATATTGCCCAGCTCAATTTAGCTCGCATTGAAGAAACATCGACGTGAAACAAACGGCGAGTCATCCTTATCTATACGTCAAATCAACGGAAATTTTCACGTTGTACACACAAGGCCAAAAATTCGATGGCGTCCCATCTCTCCCCCTTGTCTTCTTCGCTAGTCAATCTCGCTCCTAAGCATACTTTTCGTCTTAGTCTATTCAACACTCGCTCCATTCTTCATAAAGCTGATATGCTTCTCGATATCTTCGATCAATTATCTATCGATATTCTCTGCATTACCGAATCCTGGCACTCTGACTCCGACGATCTTGCTATTCGTCGTCTATGTCGCTCTGGTTGTTCTCTAGTTGAATCAGCTCGTCCAAATTGCCTCTCATACATCTACTGCTTCTAACCATGGCGGTATTGTTGCCATTGCTCGTCCGCCATTGTCTTTACGTAAAATTAACGTTAACATCCGTTACACCTCGTTCGAATTACTCATATGCAGATTATCAACTCCTTTCCTTCTGGAACTTGTGATTGTATACCGTCCAGGTTCAGTTGACCCATCACGTATCTTCTTTAACGACTTTGCAGATCTTATGTCTCACTGTTCATTGTCTTATACTCCTTCTTTTGTTCTCGGTGACTTTAACATTCGGCTTGATCGCCCGGCTGACTCTGACTCTATCACTTTAACAAATCTTTTTTCTGATTTTAACTATAAATTACTTTCAACAAGCCCAACTCATATTCTCGGCGGTGCTCTCGACATCATTGCTGTCCCTATCTGCTTCAATGACTATACTTCCTTAACAATTACTGATTCCGGTTTGTCCGATCACTTCCTCACCAAGTCGACCTTCTCCGCCTCCACCAATATCCACACCAAGTCGACCCTGGAAACTTCTCGATATCCCTATTCTCTGCACAGCCTTACTCAATTCTTCACTCTTTTCACTTCCTCTTAAATATCTCTCTCCCGATGATCCCTGCATACTGTTTGATTCTGAACTTATGTCTATCATCAATAAACTTCTGCCTAGTCGACTTCGACGCTCTCAGCGCTTGCGCCATGCTCCCTGGTTCGATTTTGACTGTAGTCTTTCTAAGCGTCGACTCGGTCACTCTTTTCCTGTGTATACTCGCTTTCTTAAACGTTCTCCCAACTCACTCCCTCCAAATCTCCGTGATTCCTACTTTTCTCTACGCCGTTCACATCTTATTCTTATACGTACTAAACGTACTATCTTTTAACGAAATCAACTCGAGTCATCTTCAAACTCTAAATCTTATTGGAAAATCTTAAACTCAATTCTTTCACGATCATCTACTTCTTGTAATATAAATCCTGATGAATTTTCTTCTTATCTACAAACTAAGCTATCTAATTTACTTTCCCTACTACCCGTAGCCCCCTTGTACCCACTCTTCTCTTTAAATACTTCCCTCCCAGAACTATTCCACCTTCTTCCCGTTTCGTCTGATGAAGTTTCTTCGGTTCTGCTGTCATTACCTAATAAAACCTCTCCTTCTGACCCAATTCCCACTCACTTGCTTAAAAATATCTGCTCCTCTATCTCACCCTTCCTAACCACATTGTTCAACTTGTCCATCCGTAGCCGTACATTTCCTTCCATCTGGAAATGCGCCACTGTTAGCCCTCTCATCAAAAAGCAATCTCTCGACTCCTCACTAATATCTTCGTACCGTCCAATCTCACTTCTCCCAACCCCCTCATAACTCCATGAGCGTCTCATTCTCAAGCAAGTTAATACATATCTCTTTTCCTCTAACTTGTTTCCTCCCTTCCAAGCCGCTTTTCGCTCTAATCACTCTACTGAAATTGCCTGTCTTAAAGTTTATAACGACTTACTCATATCGCGCGATCATAAATTATGTAGTGTCATAGTTTCTCTTGATCTATCGTCTGCTTTTGACATCGTCGATCACTCGATTCTTCTACATCGCCTTCGTCATGATTATGGCTTCTCTTTACCCACTGTATCATGGTTTTCTTCATATCTATCAAACCGTACATTTCGCGTCTATTCTAACTCTTCTCTCTCCCATCCTTCATCCATCCCGACCGGTGTTCCACAAGGCTCCGTATTAGGCCCTATGCTTTTCTCTCTTCTTCTCGGTGACTTGTCTTCGATTTCTCATAAATTTAACGTCCATGTTATGCAATATGCTGATGACATTCTCATCTATGCTCACGCACCTGCTTATCGTATTCATGATCTTAGTGTTTCTGTTTCCAGCTGTCTTGTCTCAATTTCCAATCATCTTTCGTCCCTTCGTCTTTCTCTGAATCCTGATAAATCTAAAATTATGTGGATCCTACCTCGAAGCTTCGGCGTAGAACCTCCTTCCGTATCACTAAATTCTACAATTCTTCCTATCGTTGATAATCTCGTTTTCCTAGGCTTTCATTTCGACAACCGACTTTCACTTAAACCTTTCGTTAGTGATAAAGTACGCTCATTTACCTTGATAATCCGCAATCTCCGTCAGGTTCGTAGATTGATCGATTTCCCTTCTTGTAGGACTCTCATATCTTCTCTTCTTTTCTCAAGACTTGATTACTGTCTTAGTCTATTCTCCAACTCACCTAAATCCACTCTTCTTCCTACGCATCATCAACGCTGCCGTCCAAGTTCTCCTCCGTCTTCGTCGTTTTGATCATACATCCCACTATCTTGTTCCTCTTGATTGGCCTACCATTTATTGTCGTATTCAAATTCGTCTTCTTATCATTGCTTTTCGCCTTATAACTTCTCATACCCCTTCATTTCTCAACCTTCCTTTTCTCGACAATTCTCGTACTGTGTATTGTGCTCTGCGTTACCGTAATTCCCTTCTTTTACATGTCCCAAACTACTCTACCTCCTTTGGACTCCGCTCCTTCATTGTGGCTGCTCCTCTATCGTGGAACCATCTGCCCATTCATATACGGCAATCAACTTCCCTGCCGTACTTCAAACGACAAATCCAATTTTATTTCAACAATTAACTAATTACCTGTGACCTTTGATGTTCTTTTTTTTGTTTGTTTGTGGTCATGTAAGCGTGCATTTTGCACGCATTTGCCACGTTAAATAAATTATTGTATTATCGTATTATTTTTATTTCGGATGACTGTGTTGCCATCCCTAACTATTTTCTAATACGTTCGGATCGCTCATGTGGTAAACGTGGAGGTGGGGTAGCCGCCTATGTGCGAAATAGTCTCCTGGTATCGAATATCTCGGATTTTCGCGACGATATTGGTTATTCCTTTGAAAGTCTTGCTTTTACACTGGGAAATAGTCAACGATCCCGATTCTGCGTCCTTTACCGTTCTCCGTCATATGAATTAAAATTTGACTCTCTTAAATCACATTTGCTGAGTTTATCTTCGTATCCTCTTATTTTGCTCCTGGGTGACTTCAATATCCCCCAAATAGACTGGAAAAATAGTCATCCACGACCAATTCACGGAATTGGGAAAGTACTGAGTGACTTTCTGTTACTCGAGATGCTACTAGTTCAACATATTAAAGAACCTACTTGTGCGACAGGGACGCCTTCTATACTCGATTTGGTCTTTACTAAGTGTTTGGGTGACGTTTCAGGTGTTCGTTATGACGCACCAATTGGCAATAGCGATCACTGTGTACTCTCTATGCGACTGTCGCTGTTCAACATAGCCTCACAAAACTCTAATTTTAAAAAACGTTGTTGGTTCGACAGAGAGCTTCTCGATGCTATCAGATCCCGCAACAAATTGTGGCGCGAATGTAGGCGTTCTCCTGCTTCCAAATGTGCCTACATCCACTCTCGGAACTTATGCAATCGGCTAAAATTTCAGAAATGCTATTCGTACGAAGATAGTATCGTCAGGGATGCATCTTTGAATCCTAGGAGGTTTTGGTCTTATGTAAGAAACAACAGAACACTTGTCGCCACAATTAGCTCAATCCAAACGCCAACTGAAACTTTGACCGATCCGTCTATAATTGCTCAACATTTAGCTGATGGCTTCTTGGTACAGGCTTTGACCTCTAACAAATTGCATGACTTTAGTTGGAAGTATGTTCCGGTTGCTCATCGGTGTTGTGTTCGTCCACTCAGAGTGGATGAGGTGTTGAACGAGGTTATGAAGCTCGATTCGTTTACATCTCCGGGACCAGACAATATTGCCCCCTTCCTCGTCAAATCCCTAGCGAACGAACTGAGCAATGATTTAACTATGTTCTTCAGATACAGCTTAGACACATCTTGGAATCCTGACAGTTGCAAGTGTGCAATTGTGGTGCCTATTCCCAAAAAGCATCCTGCTTGCTTTTGCGCGGACTTTCGGCCCATTAGCTTGACTAGCGTGTTCTGCAAACTTTTAGAAAGAATCATTGCTAGTAGAATCAGGGATCATTTGGATCGTAATCACATATTGGTTGAATCTCAAGATGGTTTCAGGATCGGAAGTTCATGTCTTACTAACCTACTAACTGCGCGTGAATTATCATGGATAGAATTATCCATGTTTGGGTTAAAACTGGATGCCCGCAACATGTCGATTAACATGCGAGGATTTTCAGCAGCGACTACTAATAATTATTGAGAGTTCATCGTAGAATACCGATTAGTGTTTTCCCTTGATGTAGATTGCAAAGGCGACTCTAAACTATTTGTAATATATACATAAGATCTAAACGAATCGACTAAACGGTTGATGCGATATCAACCACTCCTTAATTGTTAGTGATTGCTGAAGCGACAAAGAAGCATTATTTGGTTGATTAGATGTGGAGTGATATGCCGAAGGTCGTCGTGGAGACATGAGTCGCAGGACAGGCATGACAAACTCAGAATGGTAGTCTTTAACAACGGAAGCTGTCCGAATATTGGAGTCATGAACTACCTCAACTGACTGGGTCTCGGGCAATGCAAGGTTGCTCATAGAAAAGAGTTGCGGAGATGGGTCGTCACAATATCCAAGACTTTTCTCTAGTAGGGGTTGGTCCATCTCGTCAAGACTTTTGAAGATCGCTTTAGCATTTCCTCTCATCAGTGCGACGGACACGCGCTGAAATAACTGACCCGCTGTACTGCAATACGGGGTACCGTTTCTACACGACATAGAACGAGCAATGAAACGAATTAGCTTTTCTCTTTTGGAGTTCCATCCTCCGTAAGTTTCAACAACTGCTGCCGCAAAACTATATCCATTCTCCTCTAAGTTTCGTTTATATTTCCTTTCCTTGACACATGTGGCATACTTGCTTGCGGCACAGCCAGGGATCTCAGAAGCCATGGAAATATAAGCATTCTGTTGGGGGTTAGTTACAGCAAAATCCACTGCTAAAGGAGGGTTCTTATAAAATAGAATGTCCGCCGGTCTCTCTCGCAAACCACGAACTAGGTTGGGTACCTCCTTTGCCACCCTAAATCCAACAGAAACCGCTGCTTGAAAGACTGTATCCCTCAAGCTATCATGTTGAATGCCGGGGGGACCTAAACTGGCATGTTAGGGTGTGGAAGCCGAATTTGTCTGCCATCCTAAGGCAGCGTCTGCATTGATAATCACTGTTGCAGAGACATTTATAACCATAGACGTAGAAGCACAACAAATTCATTTGGTGCAAGTTTATATGTGTGGCTTTGCTAGGGACGGCCTGTAACCAAGCACACGCGTATGGGCATGAAACTTCCAATAATCGAGCAGTATTAAAGCGATTGGCATTCTCCAATAGCCTGCGGAGCGACACTTCGTCAATGTGACAAGATAATCCTCGTTGATTTGTTTGCGGATTTCCTACATGCTGCGGAATAATAGATTTAACGAATTCCTACCCAGGGAAAGTTTTAGCGTCAATGATTAATGGGCTAGCGACAGTGTCTACACTGGACAGGAAGGCTGCCTGAGAGTGTTGGAAGCAGCTTCGAAGGCCCAGTCCTCCCATCTTCAGCGGTAAGCAAGCTTGCATCCACGCCCACTTTTCGGGTTGAATAGAAGTGATAATGCTAAAACACTTAAATATCAAGCGGTCGAACTAACGGAAAAACTCTTCGGCGAAGGCGGGGTCTATAGTGCGCATTAAATGGTTTACCCGTGGAGCGGATGCGCAGCTACGAAGCAGGATGGATGCAACCTGTGGGTCAGGGAGATTTTCAAGCGAGTCTAGAGTTTGACGCAGGGATGGTAGTACAACATCGACAAGGTATCCCGAACAATGCTCCTTAGACTCGATGGGACTTCCAAGAATTGTAAAGTTTTTTGTAGTGTTAACCAATGTGATCCACGGGCATCTGTTATTTATCAAGTCGACCTTGTCAGCCCTACCAATTACTTCGATCTTTTTCCAGTTAATAGACAGTCCAATCACAATCTTATTCCGTCGATCTTATTCCGTCGATCTTATTCCGTCGATCTTATTCCGTCGATCTTATTCCGTCGATCTTATTCCGTCGTCGAGGTACCACCTATTTAAGCTGATACCTTCAATCTCCGATATCTGGACCACAATCGGATCAATCGTCAGGCAAAACAGAATTGGACCAAGATGATCTCCTTGTTGTACCCCTCTTCGAGACTGAAGAGTTTTCAGGCTACCGAACCGAAGGCTCGAAGTAGTGCCGTAGCACTATGATGTCTATCGACTAATTTCTGGAAAATTCCAACTGATCGCGTTGACGAAGGAATTCCGGTTCAGCGTATTAAAAGCGTTAGCCAAGTTAACAAATTGAATTAGAAAGAAACAAACCTAATATTTAAAAATATTTCAGTTTTATTAGTAGAAATACATTAATTTTTAGTACAAAAGATGAGCTGAATAATCGTATTTTAAATTATTTATAAATTAAAATTAAATAATTAAGGAAAAAATAATTAAATAATAAATAATTATAAGATTTTATATAATTTATATTTATATTAACTTAAAATTTAAAATTGAAATTTAAAATAAAAGTCAATTTTTATGAATTGACTAATAAATAAAATACAATGTATCTGAATAAGGATTAGAGGTTATCAGGAGGAATTGTTATGTTATCAGGTTTCGACACCTATTCATCTAAACAACATTACAACAGTAATAAATAATTATATAGGATATTATATAATTTATATTTATAAAAGGTTAAAATTTAAAATTGAAATTTAAAATAAAAGTCAATTTTTATGAATTTACTGATAAATAACAAACGATGTTTTAGAATAAGAATTTGAGGTCATCAGGAAGAAATTTTAATCACGCCACTTTTCCACGAATATGCAACGATATCCATAAAGGAGAGAATTAAAGAGATGCACCCAATAATTAGCCAGCAAAGCAAATGTCGACTTCATATGTTGATCTAATATACATACACTTGAGAATATGTTCTCACTGATGGTACAAAGTGCTCTGAGAAATTGGCGGAAAACCTCGGGCATCCTATGCGGCAAGCGAGTACCAACAAAGTTGAAAGGACTTGTTGTGACTTAATAACTGAATTATGTTTACATGTTTCTACTTTTACATATTTCTAGATATTGAATAAAGCCTAGTTTGGTTCATTACAATTTATTCAATATTGTTATTACTGATAGAGTGATATTTAAAGCCTTAACAGCTTACTCTACTTCCCAATTCGGACGATGTACAACAACAATTGGAACACTGGCGATATCGTTTCGACGCGTTCATCGCTCGTTTGGAAACACCTACTGACGCTGATAAGCTTGATATTCTTATGAATCATCTCTCACACGCGCTTTTCGCGCGAGTTCATGCTTGTAAAACGTTCGAAGATGCGATGGACATCCTTTCAAAATCGTTCATGGCAACCCGAAATCCTCTCTTCGACCGATACAAGCTATATACATCCAAGCAAAAGAATGATCAATCAGTCAAGGATTACATGGAAAATTTGGAATCCCTCGCTCGACGCTACACATTCAATCCTTTGGTTTCAGAGGAGCACCGGAATGCGATTATTTGCGATGCTTTCATTGCCGGAATTGCGTCTAATTTTATTAGACAACGGATTCTAGAGTCTAACTTTGTCGATCGCAATCAGGCATTTCAAATGGCCCAGAAGATCGAACTAGCCAAATACAAGCTGCGTCGTTTAATGCATCTCAGTTACCCGATCAGACGACAACTCAAGACGAAGTTCAAATACATTCGACGATTCACCGAGATTCCACGACTCCCTCTCGAGATGAAACTTCAGCGTTTGTTCAAAAATCTTAGCGAAAATGCATTTTCTGAAGTGGGCGATCACATCGGCGATCCGATTGTCCTGCTCGTGACGCTACATGTCATTACTGCAACAAACAAGGACATTTCGAGCGCGCTTATCTTACTAAGCAACAAAATGGTCGAAAATTGACTTCACAGACAATTTTAGTAATCCAGTTGAACAACCGAACTGCTTCGCAGACAATCGAATGACAATTACAGGACTTACTAATTACAGTTAGTTTAAAAAATAATGACATTAGAGCTCTAATTGACACGGGAAGTTCTTCAAATTTCACATACTCTAGATGTGCATCCGATCTCAAATTACGTACGTCCCGTGTAATGCAAAAATCTCTTTGGCCGATCAGAGATGTCATTCGAGATGTCTCCGCGAATCTGTTGTATCATTCAACTATAACGAAAATACTTATCATTCTACGATTTTCGTAGAATAAAAAAATAGCCAAGAATGGCTTTCGTAGGAAAGCCATTCTTGTCCAAGCATTCATCCATCATCATAAATTGTGGCAATCCAAGTGGAAATCCACTTGTCATTTGTACACTCAACGCAATGAAGATTGAACCTCCGAAACTCTTCCCTCCATATTGTATTTATTGGAAGCCTATAACTACCCCTACACGTAGACAATCCCCTAGAAATCTCGCTTTTATTAAGCTCGAAATCCAACGTTTGCTAAAAGAACAAATAATCGAACCTTCAATGTCTCCTTGGCGATCTCAGGTGTTGATTGTTCTCAGAAATAATAATAAATGTCGACTAGTAGTTGATTACTCTCAGACTGTAAACCGACTGACAGAACTAGACGCTTATCCTCTACCACCCATAGATGATCTCATTGATAAAATGGCTACCCAAAACGTATTTTCGCGGATAGATATTAAAAACGCATACCTTCAGGTTGAACTACGAGAAGAAGAGCGACGATTTACGGCATTTGAGGCAAACGGCAGTTTATATCAATTTACAAGAGTACCTTTCGGACTAGCCAATGCCGTTACAGTTTTCCAGCGACTTATTAACCAGAGTATCGAAACCGAATCACTAAATGGGACTTACGCCTACTTGGATGACGTTGTTATTCGCGAGAAGGACTTAAACGAGCATAACGAAAATCTCGAAAAATTTACTGAAGCATCTAGAAAATACAACATCACATTGAACTATGATAAATGCGCATTTCAGGCAAAAACTATCCGTATTTTAGGGTATGATATTGGTAATAACATCAAACGTCCTTACAGTGAACGAGTTGAGGCATTAAAGAATCTAAAAGTTCCATCAGAGAAAAAAGGGTTAAAACGCATTCTCGGACTGTTCTCTCATTACGCAAAATGGATTCCACAGTTTTCAAAACGAGTAAAACCGTTAAGCACCGAAGAATTCCCATTGAATATTGACGCCTTTGGAGCCTTCGCTGACATTCGAGACTCTATCATTGAATCTAGCCTGGCTCCTCTAGATTTAAATAAACGTTTTGCTATAGAAACAGATGCATCGGAATATGCAATTGGCGTTGTCATCTCTCAACAATCTCGACCTGTTGCGTTCTTTTCGAAAACTTTGCAGCCTTCTCAATTAGAATGTCTTCTATCGAAAAGGAAGCATACGCGTTAGTTAAGAGCGTCCGATATTGGCGACACTATGTGGCATCTAATCCATTCGATATAATCACAGACCAGCTTTCAGTTTCGTTTATATTCGATAAACTACACCACGGTAAGAGAGACTAAATGGCTTACTTTGGCGAACAATACGATTGCGTCTAAAGGATCTATCCAAGCCGATCTCAAAATGAGAAGACGAACTACCGGATGCTTTACAATCAATAAGGAGCTTACTGAATTTGTCTTCATATGCAAAAAGCTTTATTATGATATACCAATGAAAGAGGTTAATTCTAATGATTTAAATGTAAATCCAACATATGAACGTAGTGAGTTGAGTTTAGAAATAATTATTACAAGTCACTGTTCTATAATGGATAAAAAGGGTATAAAGGTTGAATTAGATAATAAAACTATACCTATATTATATTGGAATCCAAAATTACATAAAAATCCAATAAAACCTAGGTTCATATGTAGTGCGTTTAAATGTACATTAAAACCACTTTCTGTCTATATGAATAAAATACTTAAAGTAATTATTATTATTATTATTAATAAATCGGAATATGAATCATCTACTTCCCTATGCGCTCCATGTTTGGAAGGTTACTCCGGCGAATCACTAAAAGGAAAACAAGATACGATAATTAAACTAATCCGCGCTCAAAATATCTCCCGTTGTAAAATTAATCGCAATAATATTCTCGATAATTGCAATCATTTATTGAGAAGGTCAATAGAACACTCGTCAGTCAAAGGTGCATCATCATGGCTTTCAGTTTATCCATCGCATGAAAGGAATTCAAGGCTAAGCAACGATGAATTTCGAGACGCTATGGCGGCGCGATACGGTTTTCTTCCAAAAAGCGCTCCGTCCTATTGTCAATGTGGTACAGTAAATTCTCTGGCGCACTCGCTTTCGTGTTCACTTGGTGGACTTCCATCTATGAGACATGACGTGGTACGGGATTTCTTAGCATACACGCTTACTGAGATATGTCCATCTGTACAAATCGAACCTCGACTGGCGCCTGTTTCTTCAAATGTAACTTTCTTGAAACAAACAACTACTAAGGATAAAGAAGCGAGATTGGACATATCATGCAACGGATTGTTTGGTGACAAGACGGAACGTACTTTAATAGATGTTTGCATTTTTAATGCGCTCGCGCCGTCGAATTTATCAAGGAATCCAAGTGCGTGTTTTGAGTATCACGAAAGCCGAAAAAGAAATAAATATCTAGAAAGAATAACCGAAATTGAAAGAGCATCTTTCATTCCTGTTGTATTGTCGAACTCTGGAGGTGCAGGTAAGGGCACGGAAAGTCTTCTGAAAAAAATCGCGAATACTATCGCCGAAAGAGCAGAGGTTAAGTATTCGGATGTAATTTCAACGCTGCGTTGTAGAATAGGCATCCGTCTCGCAAGGATGGTATCCCGGTGCATTAGAGGATCCAGATCGGCGTTTCATCGTCCAGTTTTTGCATAACTACACATACAGATAATTATTTTTTTTTGAATTGACAAATAGGGCCCATTAGAGGGTTACCTTTAATTTTATGTTTTACTAATAAAGAAAATAAATTAAAAAAAAAAATTAATTGACAACGAATTGAGCCGAGGCTCTTTACAAGTTGCTTCACAAAATAAAAAGAATAAAAAGAATAAGAGTCGTTTTGTCTCTCCATCATAATAAACTACTGAAAATCCCACCGTTGTCTTGAGAAGGAAGGGTCATCATCCAGTAGGGCGCAAAAACTTGAAGCAGTAGACGACAAAACGGTCGCACTCTGAAGCGAATTCCAAGATCGTACGACTCGTTTGGCAAAGCAGGAAACTGCATGCATGTACCTTTGTGTTTTCAGCATCAGGGGGTGTCCGCGAAGAGAAGGTTGACCTCTCAGTTGCAGTAGATGTGACAGTGGATGATCTTTAGTATGCAGAATTTTCCAAACAAGAGAGAGATCTCGCTTGTCACGGATATATCGCAGACAAGGCATATTTAATATCTGGAGGCGTTTCGCGTAGCCATAAATATGCAGCCCTGAGACTAATTTAGTTGTTGATCTGAACACTTTCTCTAATGCACGACGCTCATAAGTAGTTTCGGGATAACAAGCTGGCGATGCGTATAAGATATGGCTCAAGAAAAACGCATTTGCTAAGGTATGGTAACATGACGGATCTATGCCTATCAGAGCTCGACGAGTATGCCCTATTAAGCGTTTTGTGAAGCAACACACGTAGTCTGAATGCTTTCGAGTGGATAAGTCAGCACAAACCCAAACTCCCAAATCTTTATATGAGTGGGTTCTTTCGATACTAATTGAACCAAACTGGTACTCACCTCCAAGATGATCACATGATCTTCGTGATATACGCATACATGTACATTTAGCGGAATTGATCCTCAAGTGATTTCGTATAGACCAATTGGATATAACGTCGACGTCGCTTTGTAAATGCTGTTTGTCAAGATCGGAAATAATAGGTCGCCAAACTTTAAGATCATCTGCATATAATAAACTGAATGAACTGATATTTGGTATCAAATCGTTGATATAAAGACTGAATAAGATGGGACCCAATACACTTCCCTGTGGAACACCTAACAACACTGGAAATGGACTCGACAGCGACTCATTTACTCGTACGACACTTTGTCGGTTGGAAAGGAATACACGAATCCAGTTTATGATCCTCTTATCAAGATGAATGTGCTCCAACTTCTCAATAAGACGCGTGTGATTAACTGAGTCGAACGCTTTTGAGAAATCAAAGAAAATGACATCAACTGGTATGCCTTGATCATAATAGTGATACCAATTTTCACGTGCATGTACAAGATTAGTAGTCGTGGAATAACCTTTTCGGAAGCCATGCTGTGCTGGGTTCAAAATTTGAAATCTATTTAGAAATTCTATTATTCGTCGCTTAATCAATCTTTCTAGCACACGACAACACACGCAAGTGAGACTAATAGGCCTATAATTGTCAATGGACGAACTATCCCCTTTCTTATAAATAGGACAGATGATGGAATTCTGCCAATCAGAAGGAACAACGCCAAAAGCAACAGACGCAGAGAAAATATTGTAAAGCGGATGACATATTATGTCAGCGATGTTGCGCAGATATACTGGCGGCAAGCCATCTGGACCCGCACCTGCTTTGCATTTAAGTTTCCGAAGCTCTTGGAGAACATCATCACATCGGAAGAGGTCGCTGGTGTCATCTCCGGGCCATGTAAATGTACACGGATCACCCATTGTCACATCCTTATGGTCAAGATTCAAAGAATGGAAATGATTTCTAAACATATTTGTTATCTGCAAAGAATCAGTTATGAATTTCCCATCGTCACGTTGAATACAATTTATAGGTTTACAGCGCGTATGCTTAGCAGTCACATACCTAAAGAAAGAGCGGGGATCACGGTGACAGTTTATACTTAGTTGATTTTCGAAAGATCGCCTACCAGTTCGCTTCATGGACGTAACGAGGTTTCGCCATTTCTTATAAGTGCTGAAATTAGCTCTATCTTTACGATAGTTATTAAAGGCCTTACGTCTCATCTTTAAAGCATGTTTTATGTCGCTATTAAACCAAGGCGGTGAGATCGATGTCAAACAGTGTTTACTCTGAAGAGGTGAGAAACGATTAAGGAGGTGGTACAGAGTATCCCTGAAAAACTGCCATGAATATTCGACGCCAACATCAAAAGCATCCAACCACTTTACCCCAACGAGATATTTATTTACTAGAGCAAAGTCAGTTCTGAATGGGTTTACAGACGACGTCGGATTTACGCCATGTGAGTAGACATCGCTCAGACCAATCGAAATGACCACATGATCTGAATGACCTATTGGGTCCAGATAGCTTAATCTATCAAGAATGTCATATGGTACAGTAAGGCATAAATCCAAAAGTGAATGTGAATCCTGTGAAAATCTTGTACTCTGACTGACATGTTGCTTAAGAGCTAAGCTGTTTATTAAGCCAAGTAGCTTCAAACTCTCGACATCCGAGTCATTGGAAGTGTAATTAACCCAATTCACAGATGGCATGTTGAAATCACCGAGTACAACAAATCTATCACAATAACTACTTCTCTCCATTAAAGCAGCTATGCTATCTGTGTTTGATCTTGGAGAACGATACACAGTCAATACCGTTATTGGGTGTTGACAATATAGCCTAATACACAATGCTTCATTATGGTTAATAGCATCACTAAGAGTTTCAATTACTCGGAATTGAAGCCTATTAGAGATATACGCGATAACACCTCCTCCAATTTTCCCTGCTCTATCACTTCTACTTATGCTGTATCCCTCAATGAATATATCTACGTCTGCTATTGACGAACTAAGCCAAGATTCTGTGAAAATACCTACATCTGGTACGATATCTTGAAAGAGACATTTTATTTCATCTAACTTATTAAGTAGACTACGAATATTCGAGTAAATGATTTTTAAACCACCATTATTTGTGCTCAACTTGAAGGAAAAATCGCGAAGAGATTTTCGAAATTCACGAATACACCGATCGACATTGAGGCAAGGTGAAACAGTGAATATTTCACGTCTTAGGCGGAGGGCGCCAAAGTGGTAAGAAGGCTTGCAGGATTGATCACATCTGACAGTCCCTTCCAATGAATATGTAGACGCCTCCGCACAACTCGAAAATTTTGTATTGTCAAATTCTTTTCACCCAACTCTAATCGACATGCTAACTCTGATTTAGCCTCTTTCAAACGTGATCGATCAGCTATGCTCAGATCGCGTAGCAGACGTATACTCGACCCTTTCAAACGATATGCGCCGTTAAAGATTATGTGAATAATTTCAGCGGAGTTGAACACTACTTTGAGCAGTCTGGGTCTCAACTCATTACTTATCTTACCGAGACGAAAAGCGGCCTTTATCTTCATGCTCTTAACAACTTCGTCTTGACATTCATGCAATACCACCGAAAGAATGGATTGTAGATGTCCCAAGTCGTCGTCTAATCGTGCCTGGCTATTTATAGCGACAGATTCCTTTACGTTTGCAATAATTAAACACTGTTCACGGTTATGAAAATCTTCCCTTCTTCGAGGTACCTGACGAAAGTCATATGCAGATGCCATGCTATTAAGTGAAGGAGTGTCTTGAGAGTTAATCACATTTGCTTTTGAAACACCTCTAAGAAGTACAGACCTAGTCATGCCTACATCATGTTGAATGTTACCTGGCGTCATTATTGAGGATTTTATGGATTCATGTTGAGGTTGTGAGGTTATTACTGAAGATCGTCGTCGCGATATTTGCATTTGCGAGTTGTGAGCCATTTCTAAGGGGACAGCAGATACGTTCGGTTCGTCGTTATCCACCCGGTTGTTATTACTACCAGACTGTGATTTGGGGATGTTAGCCAAGGTAGCACGTTTGTGTAGGTTGCATTCAGCTGATACGCATTCGGTAGAAGCTGCGTTTACCGGGATAGATCCATTTGGAACTTGACCAAATCCGTCACACTGCAATACCTTTTCCAATTGGTTTAAACGTTCAACCAACACATTGATTTGCTTCGCCGCACAAAATCCGCAATAGAATGGTGGCCCGTCACCGGTATCATCACCAAAATCACAAATATGTGTTACCGATGTCCAAATTTGACAACCGCTAGTTGAACATTCCACTTGTACACTCTCGAATTTCCTGTTGTTGTCGGTATCCCCTGAGTTTGCTTGCCTGCCTCTTGATGCATTTTTCTTCTTGGCACACATTATCAGGATTCTCGATTCGTCTTTGATTGTTCAAATATAATTGAACAATTATTGTATGTATTTTATTGTAAGAATTTTAATAACCAAGACTTTTTAACTCCGTTGAAGTAATCGTTGCTATCGATGTAGTCGTTGTAATGTAATGATATTGTATAGAATGTATTTACTTTGAACTTTTGATTATTATTTGTAAGTAGTTTATTAAGCAGCCAAGAAAGTTCAAACTATTCTGCGTGAATTTTGTAATTTGCTAGAACAGTTATAAATTTTCTTCTCTTGACGATATAAAATTGACGATTGTAAGTAGTTTATTAAGCAGCCAAGAAAGTTCAAACTAGTGAACTAATATATGAAATATTATGGGATATGCATGATTTTTGATTTAAAATATTGTGTATATTAATCTCTCAAACTTTTTTAGGCACATTTTAAAATGTGCAATAAAGCACATTTTAAAATGTGCTTTATTAAAGCACATTTTAAAAAATATTGCAAGGTAATCGAAATTAATACTGGTATAAAACACTATTTCAGTATTAATTCTACAAAATAATTTTTAGAACAGACAAAAGGAATAAATTTTCAAAATATAAATACATACGATTTTAGTACGCTTTATACAAATCTAGATTTAGTAGATATTAAAAAATCGTTAGTAAAATTAATTAATCTTATATCCGAAAAAATATATACATATATATGCTATAATAATTATAACGCCTATCTAACAAAAATTAAACCATAGAATAAATAAACATATGGATAAAATCGAATTAATAGAATCCTTTAATATTTGGTAAATCAAAATTATTTAAAAGTAGGGACATCTATATTTAGACAAGTAAAAGGTGTTCCAATGGGTGGTAATAGTAGCCCAATTATAGCTGACTTGTTTTTAAGCTTTATAGAATATGAATTTGTTCATAACTGTGTAAAAACTAAATCTAAACAATATAAATATATGAAATATATGTTTCGATACATTGATGATATGAGTATTTAACTCTAATAATTTTTATTCAATTAGTGAACAAATTTATCCAGAAAGCCTTATTCTTAACAAAACCAATATTAATGATAAAGAAGGTGTATATCTAGATATGAACATTAAATTAACATTAACTAAAACTACTATTAATTTATATCGTAAAGATGACATATTTAAATTTACAAGAAACATATTTTTGCATGAGCATTAATGCATACCATATAATATAAAATATAATACATTAAATAATGAAAATTTAAGAATTGCAACAATGTGTAATGATATTGGCTTTCTTCAAAATCATTTAAATAATTTAATAGATACATATTTTAAACTAGGTTACTATAAAAATAACATCAAGCAGAAAATAGTAAAATATATAAATCAACACAATAATATAAAGAATAAATTTAAACTCTTAAGTGGCAAAGTTTTATGGATGGATAATAAATAATATACTTTGCATTAGAATAAGATACTAGATAGTTATTTCAGAGGAAATACATCATTAGCATGTATTTGGCCCCGCTGCTATGTTGGGTAGAGGAGTTAGGGGCCGAAACCTGATAGCATAGCAGTTCCTCCTGATGACCTCTAATTCTTATTCTGATACAACGTCTGTTATTTATTAGTCAATTCATAAAAATGACGTTTATTTTAAATTTCATTTTTTTAACTTGATTTAAATTATAGAAAATCTAAAAACAATTATTAATTTTATTATTTAATTATTAAATTTTGATTTAGCATTATTATGTTTTGTTTATTTTATAATTAAATTAAATACGTAGACTCAGTTAGCTGATTTACTATGTATTGATACAAATTATCCCCCTCACGAGCGTATGTTCAATTTTAAAAGAAAATCGCCCCCAATATCAAGCGGAATACCTCACTGGTTAACCAGCAGTGGACCTGTTTGGGTTTGCAACTTTACGCCGGGTTCTAAGTACTGCGAGTCTGTAAAGAAAGCCCATTTGATTAATGCTAACCCTAAATTCGCTATAATTAGAACGGGCGACAACCGCCAATGTACCGTCTCCACTCGGGATCTAGCTCGATATCCTCGTCATTTGATGGACTACGACAAAAATAGCGATAAAGATACGTTATCTGATAATTATCCGGTAACCGATGCCCGCGAATTTCCAAGAAACGATTTTATGAACTCGGGTACACCGCTTGATCATGTGATGGATCACAAAGGAAGCTCTATCGAAGTGTCAACACTTAATGATGCCGAGAAGACTACCACAATATGGATGAAAAATCAAGACACTGGCGTTGACAACGAGGCTCTGAATCGACGTGCAAGACGTTTACCTTCTCGGTATAAAGACTATATTGTGGGGGTGAATGTTGTGACTTAATAACTGAACTATGTTTACATGTTTCTACTTTTACATTTTTCTATATATTGAATAAAGCCTGGTTTGGTTCATTACAAAATAAAAATATAAAATCTAATATACAAAAAACGTTCGTTGGAATCAAGGAATTTTGGTTTTGAAATTCTGCTTAAACACACAATCTTATGACAATCAACGACATTTATCTTCCAATCAACGACATTTTTGAGAACAAACAATGAAATCGATGAAAACTCGATATAACTGAACGATATAACTGAACCTGTCGAGAAGAAAAGCGAAGAGTCGGCGCCAGCTCTTCATGTTGTTGCACAGCGTCAAGAAAGGATTTCCCACTGCAATTCACAACAGTCCCCACCAGCATTTGATCAGACTTTTCAAACTTCACCTGAAAAATTTGTAGATCTATTCATGAACACTCTGAACTACGAAGAGAAAATACCTAATTTCACAGATTCGTTTGTCTCTGTAACATCATGTAGCGGACCTCCGAGTTCTTTACAATCAACTGACTTGCTACTTAAATCTACAAATTCTTACTCCAATTGTCTCCCTAAATAACTCATTAACTGCCCCTATTCGCCGGACTTATGATAGATCGTAGTGTCTAATCATAGCTAATATAAGGGAATCATCGGCTACTAACAACCATTTATATGTACAGCATGACGTTAAAGCTGTGCAATCCTTCTTCTCTGAGCTATTATACACATCTTATTCTACTGCGCTGCAGCAATTCAGAGTTCTACACCTATATAGGCTGGGAAAAATAAGATCAGATAACAGTCCACGCCTTCTTAAGGTCATCTTAGCAACGCCCAATATGTATACATTAGCTTTAAAATACGGTTATCATCTTGCAGGTACTGGATTGATCCTTCGCAAAGATCTTTCGATCGAGGACAGAACTCGACTGAAACAAGCAAAGAGCGAACTTAGTAACAGAGTAGCTAACGGTGAAAGTAACTTCACCGTCATAAATTTTCGTGTAGTGCGACGGAGGACTTCAACTCGTTTCTGGATTCGTTCCATTGACAACGGTGGAAACATCGGGGGGCTGCGAAGTCTGTGCCGCAACGAAACTACCAAGGAAGTGACAGTAAATGTCGATAAGAGATACGAGTATTCCGACCCAGTACACTCCACACATGCCTTCCGGGTCTTATATTCGAATGTCTTAAGTCTCATTAATAAAATGGACGAAGTTCTCACTCTGGTTAACAGCAGAGTTCATAGTTGTGTAGGGATAGTGACTCCTCCAAAACTTTATCACTCTAGTTAAAACCTCACATCATAGATTCAGAAATTTCCATCGATAGGTACGCTATAATTCGAGCAGATCGGCAAATTTGCCGTGGTGGCGGGGTGATCATATATGCTAGAGAAGTTCGTACAACTCGTGTTATGTCAATTGATTGCGATGAATCAAGTCTTTGTGAATACGCTTAGGTTTCTGTAACAGACCATAAAAACACATTTTTCTCTCTAAGTGTCTTCTATCGCCTCCCATTCGCTCCAACCGGGTCGATTATATCTTTAATAGCTGAAATTGCATTCAATGATCAAAAAGTTATTTTATTAGGAGACTTTAACATGCCGCGAATTGATTGGATAGATTACATTCCTCTTCCTGGATGTGATCCCGAATCATTACTGCTTTTAAACACGATAAATGATCTACATTTAGTCTAATATGTTCACAGGGATACTCGTCACAGGGCTACTAACTCCTAAATTCTTGACCTATGCTTTTTGAGTGAAACGTATCTGATAAAAAACGTCAAATACGGACCTCCGCTAAGATCAAGCGAACACTCGACCATCTCAATAGAATTTAACGTACTCGGACCATATGCCGAAACGGTTAAAACGTCGAATCCTTTTAAGATCGACTATGATGTCGTGCGCAATATAATTTCCTGTATGTATTGGCCCGACCCATCGAAAGCAGGCATTCAAGAAGCTTGGGATCACTTAAGACAACATTACATTGTGTTCTCTCCTATTTTGCTCCGATACGTCAGAATCGTACACGAAAACTACATCCGAAATGGTTAGATGCGGAATTGCTTGGTATAATCAAACACTGTGATAGATGTTTCCATGCGTACAAAAAAGGGGAACTCTCTTTTGAACACTACCGTCATTGCAGGAATACAGTTTCGATTCTGAAAAGAAAAAACAGAAAAAACGCAGTTTCATCTCAAATATATGCCGCTCCACTCATAACAATTCTGGGGTGGATTTCAAAAGCATAATGCCATGTTCTATACACTCGACAGATTGTTCATACCTATTGGCCGAAAATGGGTCAATCTTGACCTCCCCAACTGATGTAGCTGCTCATTTTATGGACTATTTCGCTATCAAAGAAGATAGAGTGTCGATCCCCGATGGTATAATCCAAACTAAACACAATGTACTTCTACCTAGAGTAGTCATATCTAACATTGAATTTAGCGATGAAGAGGTACTGTCCGAGCTACTTAAATTACATCGTAACGCCGCGACAGGTCCTGATCATATACCTCCAATACTCTTACAGAAATTGGCCCATGTAATATACGTTCCCTTAGCCTCTATTTTTGGAAGTTCACTGAACACAGGTTATCTACCATCTGATTGAACTAAGGCTATTGTACGTCCAATTTTCAAGAAAGGCGATAAATTCCAGATTTCCAACTACCGTCCCATCAGACTCACATCTGTAGCTCGTAAGGTATTATGGACCCCAGGAGTAAAGGATATATGTAACAGATAAGTCCGTGTTCCTGAAGTCACACCAAGACAGGATTGGTTGGGGAGATTGAGTGGCTCCATAGTTGTGTAGGGATAGTGACTCCTCCAAAACTTTATCAAGACCTACTTAACCAATCCAACCCAATGCCCTATCCTTCCAACAGACAAACTTATCCTTCTTGAATATCTTCCAAAAGGAAGACTGGGCGGGATTAAGGTAAGCAATGCTTGACTTATCCTTACCCAGTTGGAACCTTTATCTAGTGCTCCAATATTCTTTCGAGAGAACTGGCCTGGCAGAAGCAGAGAGATTGGGAAGACGGAACATATATGCTAAGGTCTTGAGTCTTACCGGAATGAGATTGTAGATACGACCTTTATAGGTTGTCGAAAGCATCGCGGTAGCTTGCGAAGAGAGGTAGGAGTTAAATTCGTTCAACTTTCATTATTAATTCTGGGGAAGAGTTGGATAGCTGCCTGAAAGAAGGCCACTTTGATAGGATCAAAGTGGAATCTCCTTTTAAGCAGCGTATCCTCTTCTATCCGCCAGCGAATCAAGTCACCTTGATATGAAGAGAAGTGAGGAGGGTTATGAACGGAGTAATATGGGTGTAAATGTGCTTGGCGATAAATCGAGTAATGTCCTGGGGGAGACGGTTAGACCACGTCTCCTGAATGATTATAACATCTGCATCTCTACCAGATAAAAGGCTGAGGGCAGAAGCACCTCCCAAATTCCACTGAAGGATATTCAGTGAAAAAGGCTCCTGATCACTTTGCATTGTGTTAAGTTAGCTGTAGTGGGATAGCAGCTCCTATCAGGAGCCAGGAGAGAGAAGGATGTCCTACCCACTCCCCGCGCCACCAGAAGAAGACACTTCCCCGTCGGCAATGTCATCATTTCCCGTAGAGGCAATATCACAGCTAGTTGGATCTTTTCTTGCTAGTTTAAGATAAGCTAAACTATTTAGGCCCAGGTATTTTTAGAGGCAAAGAGTTTTTTGGACTTTAACGTACTGAATGCCGAAGAAGAGCCCGACTCCTCTTTATTTTGTATCAGGTGAACAATGGGTGATTGAAATCTGTCTTTAAAGGCTTGCGGTTTTGCATCCATAATTTTCAAAATCTTACCAACTTTCATTATGGGCACTTTAGATATGTCGGCATTAGCAAAGTCCGCCGAACGGATCGGTGCACTCATGTGCCTCTGTTTGTAAGCCTTTAATACAAGGCATCTCTGTGACCAAGCCAAGTGCGAGCCACCCAATTTGAACACTTAGGGGAAAGATTACATTTCCCCTCGTGTTCGTCTCCGGATCCACACACCCCGCATGTACGTGGACTTGATAATGTGGAGGCCCAGTGCCCCTCCCACTGATGACATCCGTTGGTGGGAAAACTTAAGGTGGTCGGCATTAATCATTGTGAATAATATATTGTATCCAAGAAATGGATTGAATTTAATGTTAGTCAGGAATTTGGCCTGGTCAACGGTAGAGAAGCCAAAGGCCACTGGAAATTGATCTTTATTCTTCCTCATAATGCGTCGAACGTTGTAATCTTTGGATGCATCCTCAAAATCGTTTAGATCATCATCCGTTGCGTAAGATGGAAAGTTCGATAATTTCAGGGAAGTTTGAATAGGCTTATATGTCGTTGAACCATATTTTGTAAGAAAATTTTCAAAATAATTCAAGTATTTAGAGGTTAGATCAGGCGTACAAAACGAAATTCTGATTCCAGACTTGAAAAATTTGACAGAATTGTATATAATTCTACCTTTAAATAATTTAGAAAAATCTCTGAGAAGAATATCAAATAGAGATCTTTCAAAGGGTTGCAGACAATTAACAACCACCATATAGAGTAATTTCGGCACGGGAGGAAATTCCCCTTCCGTGCTTGAAGCAAAAAAATAATATGGAAGATCGTCACTAACCTTGCTTTGTTTGGTAGGAATTGCTCTTGAAAATAAATAAATAATAACTTTCTTAACTACACAAAAAACATGATAACATGCAACAAACAAGATCAGACATAACAATTAAAAGTCAAGTCGAACAGCAGCTCATCAGTCTACCAATTCTTTTTCTTCTATGGCCTCAGGTCCAGGGAGATGTGAGCCCCCAACCGATCCAACACGCCGCCTTTCGACTGAACCACCCGGGGCCTTTCACCCACCTCCGAAGAATCCAGTCGGCCTGAACTATGCTGGGTAAATGAGAGACGAGGAGCTTCAGAAACCTTAGCCTTTGCTCTGGGGGACGTCCTCTCGAAAAGAAGACTAATCTCGAGATAGCCCAAGTGCCCCCAAGGCGCATCTGGGTTTTCCCTTTCAACGACTGATGCTGAGCCCGTTTCAGGGCCCACCTAGCTTTCTTCAGGATACGTTTAAGTCTATCCAGTCAGCTTTCGCCGACCAGTTCAGAGGTCGGTGAAGGTGGGGTAGTAGTTCAGAGGCGAATATGGTGGAGAGCGCATAGAGTGCTAATCTCTTAAGTTTTTGCTTTGTAGCAGGGGTGCCATGAAAGACGACCACCTGCGATTTAGAGGAGTTTAACAAAAGATTGGATGGTGGAAGCTGGTCTTTTAATCTTAAAAAGAAACGGATGATGTCGGAGACTACGTCTTTACACCAGTGTCCAGTGAACAGGGCTGTGGTGTCATCAGCGTACACCACTAGACGTTGTTCGCGTTTAAATATTTTGAATAGTTTAATGGAGACAGCAAGGTATAAGATAGGAGAAGGTGGGAAACCGTGAGGCACACCCGTAATAGGGTTGAACTGTCGCGCATCAGGGTCGTCTTCATAATAAAATCGCTTGGTGTACATCAGGATCTCCACCCTGTTCACAATTCTCGCAGGCAACCCGAGAAACCTGAGAGAAGATATCACAAAGGGAATGGATATGTGTTCAAATGCAGCAGAAAAGTCAAGGAAAACAGCTACAACTAAACAATGGCTATTCTCCCGATAAAACTGCTCTACCTCACCTACTGCTGAATGGATAGAGCGTCCTTTTACTAACACATGAAAACCGGGAGGGATCAAATTTTGTTTAATTAAATGGTCGCGGATTTTACGCGCAAGCGCTTTTTCGTAAATCGACAGAGGGCATTTTTAATCGAAATGGGTCGCAGATCTTTAAGACATGAGCAGGATTTTTTAAGGTATAAAAACTCTCTTACTTATATTGATGTCTGCTACATAGGATGGAGAGGCTAAAAGCATTGTGACGGACACCTCTCTTCTCTGATCGGCTGTCAAAAGCTGGCATACCCGAGAAGAAAGTGGAGCTACGAATTTGGAAGTGCCTGGAAGTGGTCCCGAGAAGTTTAGGATATCTGTAACAGATAAATCCCTACTCCTAAGATTACCCCAAGGCAAGATTGGTTTAGGTGATTGAGTGGCTCCATATTTGTGTAGGGTTAGTGACTCCTCAATAACTTTTTTAAGGCCTATATTACCCATCCAACCCAATATCCTATCCTTCCAACAAACAAACTTATACTTCTTGAAAATCTTCAAGAAGGAAGAGTAAGAAGGGTTAAGACGAGCAATACTCGTCCTATCCCTATCCAGCTGGAACCTGTATCTAGTGATCCAGTATTCATTCGAGAGGGCTTGTTTGGTGGAAGCAGAGAGATTAGGGAGGTTCAGCAATTTTGCTAGGACCTTGAGTTTCGTTGGCGTGGTATTGTATATGGAACCTTTATAGGTAGTCGATAGAATCGCGGTAGATTGCGAAAAGAGGTAGGTTTTAAATTCGGTAAGACTCTTATTTCCTATTCTGGGAAAGAGTCGGATAGCCGTCTGGAAGAAGGCTACTCTGATCTGATCAAAGTGAAACCTCCATCAAAGCAATGTATCTTCCTCGATTCTCAAACGAATTAGGTCATGAGAGGTGGACAGTGGTTGGCGCGCCTGCTTCGTACAGAGAGGTTTAAGCAACCACCTCGAGTGAAGCAGTAAAATGTCGAGGATTGAATTTGTTGATGTGCAATGAAAGGTGGGGGACGGTGGTTTGTGAATAAGATAACCGTTCCTAGCTCTGCGAAGTGATGTGTTGATCCAACGGCCAGTTCTGTTGTTGAAGTCCCCAAGTATCATGTCATAGCCGCTATCAATAATACCATCCATGAGGTCACGGTTCTTGTGAATCTCCTCTAGATCTATGTAGACATTTATCGTTCTTACAGAGTGAAACTACCAAACAAGACATGGCTGGACACGAGTAGTTTAAAAGGAGAGAGGACCTTAAGGAGCACTTAACTAAGGTCAAGAGTCCTTGATATGAAGAAGAGTGAGGTGGGGTTATGTAGGGAGTATAGTGGAAACAAATGTGCTTTGGTATGAATCGGGTAATGTCCTGGGGGAGACGGATAGACGGCGTCTCTTGAAAGACTATAACATCTGCATCTATACCAGATAGAAGTCTAAGGGCAGAAACTCCTCCTGAATTCGACTGAAGGATATTCAGTGAAAAAGGCTCACGAGTATTCTGCATTGTGTTGGATTAGTTGGGTGGGGGATTGCCTACCTAGACAGCGCTAGGTGCAGGAAGGTTACCCTTCCCCCACTAGCCCCACCAGCGGTCGGTACTTGCCCCTGGGCTGCGTCTTCATTTCCCCTACACTGTTTGCCACTCAGCATTTTACCGATCTCGAGCGGGGGGACAGTATGGACCGAATCCCCCTTCTTCTTTGATTCCAACAATACTATAGAATTGGTACGGACAGATTGGGCCCTACTGTATCAATGCCCATCAGGATTAGATTATGTAGCTTTCTATATGAAACTTCATTTTTCACATCAATCAATTTTATAATGCCCGCATCATCCATCCGATGAGAGGATGCTTGTGCAAAGAAGGCAGAGTCATAGATGGCTTCTGAAAACGTTTCCTATAGTCTTTGAAAACTCCACATTTCCTACCACAGGCAGGATGGCACCCGGCGCAGTTATAGCGGGACGGAGGGTACACAACGTACGTCGGCAGTAAGTCGGGGCAAATAGCGCAACCGCAAACCCCACAGGTAGGGGTCCCACTGCAGCTGGAGGCCCAATGCCACCATTTGTGACACCGACTGCAGTGGGGGGAAGTGAATTCATCACTTTCAATTAACCGAAACCTGAGGTTGAGACCCATAAACGGGTTGTTATTTGACTTGTCAAGTGTTTCTGCCCTATCTATAGGGGCGGAGCAAAATCCGACGGTGATAGGTACCCCGTTCTTTCCTTTCAATAGTCTAAAGTTACTGACCTTAAACGAGGCGCAGGGATTTTCGAGGTGTCCATCGTCAACCCAACAGGGGAGGTTCTCTACTTTCAACGTAGATAGGATCGGTTTCTCAGTAATTTCACCAAAGTTAGCTAAATACGATCTGAAAAACCCAGTATACTCCTTTGCCAGGTCCGCCGTTGCAAAGGAGATTTTGATTTCGGAATGAAGAAACTTAACTTTATTGAATATTATCCTCGAGGGATAATTTGCACAAAAATTCCTCTGAAATTTATCGAATAGATTATGTCGTTGTATCGGAAGTATAGGCTAAATAATTATAAGATTCTTTTGTTTTGGTATGGAGAAGCATCTCCTCACCACCAGAAAAAGTAGAAACGTTACTGACATTCGTGTTGTTTTGAATTTCATCTAAAAAAGCTTGTTCTTGTCCTTCTTTAACAGGAATTTTGACGAAATTCGTTGAAATGCACAGCATAGAATTATTTTGAAGCTCCGCACTTACTGTTTTCGACATGTTTCTTAAACTTTTGCTTGAAAATAAGAGTTTTCTTGACTTTTTTGAGGCACCGCACATGTTTTCGCTTCTGCACATTGAAATTTTTTCAAGCGAAAGCGACACCATTTAGAGTCATTTAAACATGTGAGTAAAATTCTCGTCGAACAGAAAGTATTATTATTCAAGTTCTTTCGATCACCGCTAATAATCGCGCAAACTTTGGAAAACTTTGTAATCATCCGGGGATAATAATAAATGACTAAAAAACTTGTAATTAAAGCGCTTATCAGGCTAAGCGAAATTACGTTCCACTCCGGCTGCTTGCAAGGATTTATGATGAATATGTAGTCAACATTTTGTAAAGAGCCTCGCAGTTGAGGCACAGTGAGTTATACCAACATGTTTAGGTTAGGGCGAATCTTTCTCCTAGTGAAAGGGAAACGCATAAAGCGTTACGCGATCAACTAAGGAAGAGTCGTAGTGCGAATTCTACGCAATTATTTCGGAATAAACTAAGAGATAGTTGATTGCGTAACGTAATCGGATAAGCAACAATCGTGTTTAACGCATGTTCACGTCAGTGAGACGGATTCGTCTCTAGAAGCAACCTAAAAAAATACAAATTTATTTAATGTGGCAAATGCGTACAAGCTGTACGCTTACAAGTCCACTAACAAAAATGAAAAAGTCAAGCAGATAAATTGTTTAAATTGGATCGGATTTGTCGTTTGAAGCACGGCAGGGAAGTTGATTGGCGTATATGAATGGGCAGATGGTTCCACGATAGAGGAGCAGCCACAATGAAGGAGCGGAGTCCAAAGGAGGTAGAGTAGTTTGGGACATGTAAAAGAAGGGAATTACGGGAACGCAGAGCACAATACACAGTACGAGAATTGTCGAGAAAAGGAAGGTTGAGAAATGAAGGGGTATGAGAAGTTATAAGGCGAAAAGCAACGATAAGAAGACGAATTTGAACACGACAATAAATGGTAGGCCAATCAAGAGAAACAAGATAGTGGGATGTATGATCAAAACGACGAAGACGGAGGAGAACTCGGACGGCAGCGTTGATGATGCGTAGGAAGAAGAGTGGATTTAGGTGAGTTGGAAAATAGACTAAGACAGTAATCAAGTCTTGAGAAAAGAAGAGAAGATATGAGAGTCATACAAGAAGGGAGATCGATCAATCTACGAACTTGACGGAGGTTGCCCAGTATCAAGGTAGATGAGCGTACTTTATCTCTAACGAAAGGTTTAAGTGAAAGTCGGTTGTCAAAATGGAAGCCTAGGAAAACGAGATTATCAACGATAGGAAGAATTGTAGAATTTAGTGATACGGAAGGAGGTTCGAAGCCGATGCGTTGAGGTAGGATCCACATACTTTTAGATTTATCAGGATTTAGAGAAAGGCGAAGGGAAGAAAGATGATTGGAAATTGAGACAAGACAGCTGGAAACAGAAACACTAAGATCGTGAATACGATAAACAGGTGCATGAGCATAGATGAGAATGTCATCAGCATATTGCATAACATGGACGTTAAATTTATGAAAAATCAAAGACAAGTCACCGAGAAGAAGAGAGAAAAGCATAGGGCCTAATACGGAGCCTTGTGGAACACCGGACGGAATGGACGAAGGATGGGAGAGAGAAGAGTTAGAATAGACGCGAAATGTACGGTTTGATAGATATGTAGAAATTAAATCAGCTAACTGAGTCTACGTATTTAATTTAATTATAAAATAAACAAAACATAATAATGCTAAATCAAAATTTAATAATTAAATAATAAAATTAATAATTGTTTTTAGATTTTCTATAATTTAAATCAAGTTAAAAAAATGAAATTTAAAATAAACGTCATTTTTATGAATTGACTAATAAATAACAGACGTTGTATCAGAATAAGAATTAGAGGTCATCAGGAGGAACTGCTATGCTATCAGGTTTCGGCCCCTAACTCCTCTACCCAACATAGCAGCGGGGCCAAATACATGCTAATGATGTATTTCCTCTGAAATAACTATCTAGTATCTTATTCTATGCAAAGTATATTATTTATTATCCATCCATAAAACTTTGCCACTTAAGAGTTTAAATTTATTCTTTATATTATTGTGTTGTTTTATATATTTTACTATTTTCTGCTTGATGTTATTTTTATAGTAACCTAGTTTAAAATATGTATCTATTAAATTATTTAAATGATTTTGAAGAAAGCCAATATCATTACATATTGTTGCAATTCTTAAAATTTCATTATTTAATGTATTATATTTTATATTATATGGTATGCATGAATGCTCGTGCAAAAATATGTTTCTTGTAAATTTAAATATGTCATCTTTACGATATAAATTAATAGTAGTTTTAGTTAATGTTAATTTAATGTTCATATCTAGATATACACCTTTATCATTAATATTGGTTTTGTTAAGAATAAGGCTTTCTGGATAAATGTGCTCACTAATTGAATAAAAATTATTAGAATTAAATACACATATATCATCAATGTATCGAAACATATATTTCATATATTTATATTGTTTAGATTTAGTTTTTACACAGTTATGAACAAATTCATATTCTATAAAGCTTAAAAACAAGTCAGCTATAAAACCATGATACAGTGGGTAAAGAGAAGCCATAATCATGACGAAGGCGATGGAGAAGAATCTAGTGATCGACGATGTCAAAATCAGACGATAGATCAAGAGAAACTATGACACTACATAATTTATGATCGCGAGATATGAGTAAGTCGTTATAAACTTTAAGACATGCAATTTCGGTAGAGTAATTAGAGCGAAAAGCGGCTTGGAAGGGAGGAAACAAGTTAGAGGAAAAGAGATATGTATTAACTTGCTTGAGAACGAGACGCTCAAGGAGTTTAGAGAGGGTTGGGAGAAGTGTGATTGGACTGTACGAAGATGGTAGTGAGGAGTCGAGAGATTGCTTTTTGATGAGAGGACGAACAGTGGCGCATTTCCAGATGAAAGGAAATGTACGGCTACGTATGGACGAGGTGAACAATGTGGTTAGGAATGGTAAGATAGAGGAACAGATATTTTTAAGCAAATGAGTGGGAATTGGGTCAGGAGGAGATGTTTTATTAGGTAATGACAGCAGAACCGAAGAAACTTCATCATACGAAACGGGAAGAAGGTGGAATAGTTCTAGGAGGGAAGTATTTAAAAAGAAGAGTGGGTACAAGGGGGCTATGGGTAGTAGAGAAAGTAAATTAGATAGCTTAGTTTGTAGATAAGAAGAAAATTCATCAGGATTTATATTACAAGGGGTAGATGATCGTGAAAGAATTGAGTTTAAGATTTTGCAATGAGATTTATAGTTGTAAGATGACTCGAGTTGATTTCGCCAAAAGATAGTACGTTTAGTACGTATAAGAATAAGATGTGAGCGGCGTAGAGAAAAGTAGCAATCACGAAGATTTGGAGGGAGTGATTTGGGAGAACGTTTAAGAAAGCGTTTATACATACGAAAAGAGTGACGGAGTCGACACTTAGAAAGACTACAGCCAGAATCGAACCAGGGAGCATGGCGCATGCGCTGGGAACGTCGAAGTCGACTAGGTAGAAGGTTATTGAGGATCGACGTAAGTTCAGAATCAAACAGAATGCAGAGATCATCGGGATAGAGATATTTAAGAGGAAGTGAAAAGAGTGAAGAATTGAGTAATGCTGTGCAGAGAATAAAGATATCGAGAAGTTTCCAGGATCGACTTGGTGTAGATAATGGTAAAGGCGGAGAAGGAGGATGGGGACGAGTAATAGTAAGAGTGACAATGAAATGATCGGACAAACCAGGATCAGTAATTGACAAGGAAGTATAGTCATTGAAGCAGATAGGGACAGCAATGATGTCGAGAGCACCGCCGAGAATATGAGTTGGGCTTGTTGAAAGTAATTTATAGTTAAAATCAGAAAAAAGATTTGTTAAAGTGATAGAGTCAGAGTCAGCCGGGCGATCAAGCCGAATGTTAAAGTCACCGAGAACAAAAGAAGGAGTATAAGACAATGAACAGTGAGACATAAGATCTGCAAAGTCGTTAAAGAAGATACGTGATGGGTCAACTGAACCTGGACGGTATACAATCACAAGTTCCAGAAGGAAAGGAGTTGATAATCTGCATATGAGTAATTCGAACGAGGTGTAACGGATGTTAACGTTAATTTTACGTAAAGACAATGGCGGACGAGCAATGGCAACAATACCGCCATGGTTAGAAGCAGTAGATGTATGAGAGGCATTTGGACGAGCTGATTCAACTAGAGAACAACCAGAGCGACATAGACGACGAATAGCAAGATCGTCGGAGTCAGAGTGCCAGGATTCGGTAATGCAGAGAATATCGATAGATAATTGATCGAAGATATCGAGAAGCATATCAGCTTTATGAAGAATGGAGCGAGTGTTGAATAGACTAAGACGAAAAGTATGCTTAGGAGCGAGATTGACTAGCGAAGAAGACAAGGGGGAGAGATGGGACGCCATCGAATTTTTGGCCTTGTGTGTACAACGTGAAAATTTCCGTTGATTTGACGTATAGATAAGGATGACTCGCCGTTTGTTTCAGACGGCGAGTCAGAAAAGATTTTTTTGGTCAGAAAAGATACGGCAAGTAGATGAAGTGGTAAGAAGTTTAAAACGTTGGGAGAGTACATAAGAAGCATGTGAACTATGTCGGAAAACGATTTTTAAGAGTGGAGGACTGAGATGATTGGATTTAGTGGATTTGTTTAAACGAATAAAGGATACAGGATCGATATTATTGAAGAGGGATGGGTTATCATCAGGAAGAATGGTTGCTAGGATAGACCTGAAAGCAGATACATCATCATCGAGGCGAGATTGTGGAGAAGCAGATTCGGAAAGCTTTAAGTTTGATATGATTATACAGCGATCGCGCGAAGGAAAACGATTTCGTGGAAGTGGTGGACGGACAGAGCTGGTAGGAGTCGAGGCAGATGAGCAGATAGAAGTGGAAATGACAGGGGTGCTTGATAGAGAATTAATATTGGTTGGAGCAAGTGTGACAGGAGCGGGGTGTTGAATCGGTTGATCAGAGATGTGACTGGATATGATTTTAAATGAAGGATGTAAATTATTTGGAAGTGTTACGTGGGAGGTAGAGTAAGGAGAATTAAAATAGGTTGGGGCATGAGTGACAGGAATGGAGTGTTGAATCAGTTGATCGGAAATGTTACTGGAAATGATTTTGATGGAAGGGTGTAAATTATTGAGAGGTGATACAGGAGAGGTCGAGTAAGGAGTACGTGAGGAGAATAAAGAAGTTTGAGATTTATTTAGATTGGGGGAGGAATAGGAAAGAGGAGGTACGAGATGAAAAGCTTTGCCGTTAGCATTGTTAGAATGAGAAAGATTAATGGAAGTTTGGTACGTAGTTGAACGAGGAGTGTGTGAGAGAGTAGGTTCAATAATGGGATTATATGATGCGAAGTCAGGTGTTGATGCGAGGGAAACATCTAAAACAGCATTGGTTTGAGTGGTTGTGTGTGATACAGGAGTAGATGAGCAGGATAACTGTAGTAGTCGTGCTGATGTACAAAAACTGCAAGTGAAATGTTTACGTTTATACACCGAGTGGTCGGATATTTTAACACGAACAAGTGTCCATACATCGCAATCTTTGGAATCGCATCCAACTTCAAAGCTGGTATAACCATCATTGCATTCCGATGTGGAAGATTCTTGATCAGGAACAGGGATCTGAGATCGCGCTTTTTTAGGCATGACCTTTTATCGATAGATTGAGCTCAATCCGCGAGCGTAGCGAGCGGAACTGACAGGAATAATCTGGAACTGACAGGAATAATCTGGAACTGACAGGAATAATCTGGAACTGACAGGAATAATCTGGAACTGACAGGAATAATCTGGAACTGACAGGAATAATCTGGAACTGACAGGAATAATCTGGAACTGGCAGGAATAATCTGGAACTGACAGGAATAATCTGGAACTGACAGGAATAATCTGGAACTGACAGGAATAATTGTAAGATGTTGTAATCAAGAAAATTTTTACGTTTCAAAAAACGGAATAATTGACAGGAATAATCTGGAATATAATCTGGAACCGACAGGAATAATCTGGAACTGACAGAAATAATCTGGAAATGACAGGAATAATTGTAAGATGTTGTAATCAAGAAAATTTTTACGTTTCAAAAAACGGAATAATTGACAGGAATAATCTGGAATATAATCTGGAACTGACAGGAATAATCTGGAACTGACAGGAATAATCTGGAACTGACAGGAATAATCTGGAACTGACAGGAATAATTGTAAGATGTTGTAATCAAGAAAATTTTTACGTTTCAAAAAACGCTTAGTGATCAGAATGAGGATATTCCTCTGTATACGTATAGTACTACAGAAGGAGAAATGCCTTAAGATTTACCCATATCGCTAGTGATCCCTAATCCTCAGGATGTCATTACTATATAGAAGTAACTAATCGGATGTGACGTATTGATGTGACAATACGACATATGTATCAACTCCCTCTTTAATAGTAATTGCATACTACTTTAATCCAAAATTCTCATTAGATATAGTGGATGAAATATCCAGAGTAAGTCACCGCGCAGCGATAAGGCCTTGTTACTTATTGTTCACTAATCATCTGGCATTTTGTAACAGTTTGCAACATAAACTGGATAATAAGTCGATGGCGCTCAATCTCCCAATTAGTCTTCTCCGCTAGACCTTTTTACCACCACACACGGTTTCCGCAATGGCCTCCTCAACACTAGATATATTCTCCATAAATGCGATCTTATCCATAACCTATTCACCAAGCAATCCATCGATCTCTTCTGCCTCCGAATCCCGGCACCCAAAAACCAACGACCTCTCCATTCGCCGTCTGCTCTCCGCCCATTGCTCACTAGTCGAATCCGCCCGGCCCCTCAGCTCATCCCCTTCTAAATTCTCTAATTATGGCGGCATTATCGCATTCGCCCGTCACCTCGCGTCTCTTCGCAAAATCACTCCCACTTTTTTTCAGTCCTTGCTATTTTGAATGGCTCACTTGTCGTTCTTCTAGCCGGATAGGCGACTATCCGGCTAGACCACGTTCTAGGCAACTTCAACATCCGCCTAGACCGCCCCTCTTTCACCGATACCATCCGGTTCATCAACATTCTATCCAACTACAATTATAAACTCATCTCCACTGCCCCTACACATATCCTTGGCAGGGCACTCGACATCATCGCCGTCCCTGATCGTTTTGCTGACTACACCTCACTGTCAATCTCCGATCATGGTCTATCCGATCACTTTCTCGTCATCCTTGATCTCACTTCCAACCACTCTCCGCTTAACACACCTACCATCCTATGTCACCCTTGGAGAAAACTTGACCTCCCCCTTCTCGCCTCCGTCTCACTTAAATCGTCTCTAACTTCTCTCACAAAAACATTATCCTATCCTCACGATCTCACCTTTCTTTTTGACTCTGAACTATCATCCACTCTCAATCTTCTCTTACCCTTCAAGCCTCACCCTCACCGTCGCTTGCACCGTGCCCCATGATTTGACATCCAATGCCTACTCTCAAAGCGTCGATTCCGTCATGCTTTTCGAGTATATCACCGCTCTCTCAGACGTGATATTTGCTCGCTCACTCCGTCTCTCCGTGATTCATATTTTGATTATCGCCGGTCTCACTTCCACCTACTACGTACAAAATGTAACTCATTCTGGCAGCATAAAAAACAACACTTCATTAAACTCCAAATATCTGGCATACTTTTAACTCAATCCTTTCTCGCACCTCTTCGTCTTGCAACATCAATCTCCAAGATTATTCGTCATTTATTCAGACCAAAGTATCTACGTTGCTCTCTCACAACCCCGTCTCTATTTCATCTCACTACTACTCGCATCACCTCATCCTCCCGGAACTCTTTCATCTTCCCCTGTCTCACCTACCGAAGTTTTATCTGTCCTCATGACCTTGCCCAACAAAACCTCACCTGCCGATACCCTGCCTATCTCCATACTTAAATCCACCTGCAGTCGAATATTTCCATCACTCTGGAAAGATACGACCCCTCACTTCCTTCTAGCTATCGCCCCATTTCACTCCTCCGTACTCTTTTCAAGCTCTTAGAGCGCCTTATATTAATACAGATCAACATTTATCTCTCTTCATCCAATCTGTACCCTCCTTTCCAATCTGCTTTCAACTCTAATCACTTCACAGAAATCGCCTGCATGAAAGTTTACAACGAACTACTCCGTGTTACAGCGACCTAGATCCGTGTTATCTTTAATTTCCCGTACATTGATATTATATAGTGTTCGACACTTCTGGTTAAAGAAACAAAATCTCTAGAGAACGGGTTGTAAGAATATTACATTACAATCCAAATTGGAATATTGAAGTAATTTTCAAATAATGCCTATATCCCAACAGGCCAATGTGATTTGTTTCAAAGATAATTGTCATTAAACAATGTTTATTTGAAATCATAATGTTAACTCTGTACGAATAAAAAGAGGACTGTCGGCGAGGTTACCATATCTGGATTGCAACTAACCTTTTTTATAACAAACAACTTGATTAATGAAGCAATAACAGAATTTTTGTAAAAATTTAATTAGATGCTAAATATTGCCCATATATTAGTTATTATCATGTAACCCACCACCAGTTAATCAAAAAGCTCATTAATAGGTTGGATCACAAACAAATAAATTAATTAAAAATGTCTCAACAAAGCATTAATCTATTATAGCTCGTTTAATAACCATAGAAGAATCTCTGTCCAGACAGTTTTTAAATTAGTTTACAGTAGATGTTCATACATTTGACGGTAAAATATGTTCTAAAATCCAACGCTTAGATTAGTCTTACGCTTAGATAGGCGGTATGTCCGGGTGTGCTCGATACGGGGTTTGCAGCATCATAGGATGACCGCGTAAGTTTGGCAAATCTCGAAGGCGTAGCAGGTTACTAAGAAGATTGTTCATGTCGTGAAGTATATACCATATATGGTTCAAATCTACACGATCACGCATATGCCGTAATGTATGAACTTCTGAAAATTTAGTAGTAAGGCGTACGAAATATGCTCCAAATTTCGATCTACCTTGTAGCACGTCTAAATATACTTTCGAGACGTTCACACTCACTGAATGTAAATTGGATAACAACTAAGTGAATACTAGAGAGAGGAATCGGTAGTAGCAAACCAAATACAAGTGAAACCAAACATTGGCTACTCATTCAAACAAGCTTACATCAAAATTCCTACAATGCGTCCAGCTTTGGTACATATGTACGGCGTGTTCATTTGTGAGGATATATCAGAGTTTATTCAAACACCAAAATCCTTATACTAAAAATACTATTAATTTTGAAGCTGTTGAGCCAATAACGTGTATCAACAGGAAGCTTGCTTTTGGAAAAATGCATGAATGAAAATTTGATTATGTTAATTTCCAGCTTACACGATTGAATCTAACTACATACGGTATATATGTACCGTTGGTGTTCCTGAACATCTGGGTATGAATGGATGCAGTGCCAGATTTTCAAGTCGTCAGCATACAGCAGTGATGAAGAATATAAAAGATCAGTAGCTCATTAATGTATGAACTAAACAAAATCGGGCCAAGAACAGTACCTTGTGATACGCCAGCTGTGATTGGGTAGGAACTAGAGAGTACATTATGAACATGTACTGAATAGTGGCGAGCAGATAAGAATGCTCTAATCCAACAAACAACACAAACATCTAAGTCAATAGCTTTTAATGCTATTGACTATATATTATTGACTATATACCACACTTCTCAATAAGTAAATCTTGTGAAACAGTATACATTTACGGAAGTACATTCATCAATACTCCTAGATCAGTGATTATGAGCGTATAATAGGTTGGAAATTTAAAAAAGATTTATTTTTACGTGGCAAATGCGTGCCGGTGCACGTTTACATGACCACAGCAACAAAAAATCTTAATCATGTTTCGAGGAGGTGGGTACGGACGTCGAGTGGGGGCGGCGACGAGGAAGGATCGGAGAGCGTGGTTGTTAGAGTAGTTGGGAACGTAGAGTAAGAGGGAATTACGGGAACGCAGTGATAGAGAGGTGGGACGAGTGTCGTCTAATAAAAGTGGAGTGACCTTTGCGAAAACCATGTTGAGTAGGAATAATAATATAACACTCATCAAAATATCTTTGCATATTGCGAAGAATTATAGGTTATTCAAAAAGCTTACATCATATAGATGCTAAATTAATAGATCAATAATTCTCGAGATGAGAAACGTTTTTTGTGAATAGGGCAGATTATTGAGCCTTTCCAGTCATATGTGATGATTTTATTCGATTAATAGGCTGACAATGTGGTATAATGGAATGTAAATGATACGAGCAAGATGTTTAAGAGTAATTGACATATCATAAGGAACGAAATAATTTCGTTATTTTATACTAAAAGATCGGATGGAAGTAACTTCACTGGGATAGCATAAATCCAGAAGTTAGACGTGGTAATAAATGCTTTCTGAATCTAGTTGAGATGTGGGTTTAGGGCAATACAATTTGTTATAATTTAGACCGAAAACCTTTACAATTTTTCTCGCGTCAGAAATAATTAGACCATATGAGTTGAATATGCACTTTATTTATGGTATATGGTTGGCGCACCGTTAACATAAGCAAAAAACGAACTACGGCCATAACGACATCTTGATATCAAGTGTTTCTCAAAAAAATCTTTTGCGACTCTGAAGTAAAATGACATGATTCCATACAGTTCGATATTTACAAGTATACATACCACATTTGAAATTATTGAGTTTGTTGTCTACAGTGCGGAGAGAATCGATTTAAAAGGATTTTAATTTTATCACGAAATTATTGCCAGCTGTATTCCACATCTTAGATGAATGCATTAGGTCATGTTACTCAATCGCTCGACCCCTCCCTTCTTTCTAGCCATCGACTTAAACAATAGCTCGACCCCTAACTTCCTTCTAGATATCGCCTCATTTCACTCCTCCCTACTCTTTCTAAGCTCTTAGAACGCCTTATATTAATACAGATCAATGTTTATCTATCTTCATCCAATCTGCACCCTCCTTTCCAATAAGTTTCCGCTCTAATCACTCCACAGAAATCACCTGCATGAAAGTTTACAACGATCTACTCATTTCTCCTGAGAAGGCTCTAAATAGTGTTCATCTCCCTCGATCTCCCCTCCGCCTTCGACATAGTCGACCACTCCATTAACCTTTCTCGCATTCGTTATGATTACGGCTTTCTTCCTTCTCCGTAGCAAGATTTGCCTCAAATCTATCCGACTGTTCTTTTCGCACCTGTTTGCGGGGTCCCACAAAGTTCAATCATAGGTACCATGCTGTCTCTCTTCTACTTGGCGATCTCTCTCTTCGTTTATCAAACCTTACTCCCTTAAAATCATGCAATACGCAGATGAAATCCTCAAATATGCTCTTGCACCCGCCCATCGCATACACGATATCGCAATTTATGCCTCCAACTGTCTTTCTTATATCTGCAAACGTCTTTCCTATCTTCGTCTCGTTGCAAACCCATTCAAGTCCAAAATAATGTGATTCCTCCCCCGTCAACCTAACATATATCCTCCCCTGTATCTTTTGCCTCATCAATCATCCCTATAGTCCACAATCTCACTTTCTTAGGAATCAATTTCAATGATAACCTTTCCCATAAACCCTTCGTCCGTGACAGTGTCCGCTCGTCTAACTTAATAATCCGTGACATCCGCCGTATCCGCCCCTTTATCGACTTCCGTTCATGTGTGTATTTTCTTTTGTAGCTTCTTTTCCCTAAAATTGATTACTGCCTCAGCCCTTTCACCAATTCTCCAAAATCCAGCATCTTACCCCTAAAACGCATCATCAACTCCGCCCTTTGAGTGCTCCTACGTCTCAGTCGCGTTGACCGCACATCCACATATCTTTCCCAACTCTCGTAGTCCACCATTCACATCCGCATACAACTCCGCTTTCTTCTCGTAACTTTTCGTCTCATCGCTGCCGGCTCTCCATCGTTCATCAACCTCCTTTTCTTAGACAAAACTCGTCCCACCTCTTTATCACTGCGTTCCCGTAATTCCCTCTTACTCCACATTCCCAACTACTCTAACAACTTCGGTCTCCGATCCCTCCTCGTCGCCGCCCCACTCGCCTGGAATCAGCTCCCACTCGACGTCCGCCGCGCTCCCTCCTTTATTGCATTCAAATGCCGCCTCCGTACTCACCTCCTCGAATAAATAACGTTTCATACTATCGAAATTGCTCTTGTACATATTCAATTTACATTGCACGAAAGAATAAGATGGACAAGATTCTGCGTCAATACTAGCATGCATAACGAAATGATCCAAGTTCCCGAGCGGAGAATCACATGATACATTGCTATCAAGATGGGAAAGCATAGAGAAGCAGATGTCCAGTAATAAGCAGGATAATGCTGAGAATCTTGTGAAATCTTATACATGCTGTGTTTACAGAAGCGTGTTACAGGTATCAAGCAGATCGAGGTTGTCGATATCACTATCACTACAGGTAGATGTGTTCCATTCGATGCCAGGCATGTAGAAGTTAACGAGCACGATAAATCTTCCAGATGAAACAAATCTAGTGAACTGACATTCAATTGAAAGTGTAGATGAACGCGGTGACTGATAGATTATACCAATAGTAAGTTTTAAAAGAGTTCCCAGCTTACACCGTAAAGTGTTATTACCATTCACTGAGTCATCGTCAGCCAGCAAGACATCACAACTTAAATGAAAATTAATATGGAACATAACACACTTCCTCCATGCCTGTATGATCGTTCACATCGATATGCAGAATACCCCATCGGTGCTAATTTCATAGTTAGTGATATCACATTCAAACCATGGTTCCGTATGCTACCACATCAGGAGGTTAACACTGAATAAGTGATTAGATTTATTTGAATTTGTTCATGATACTGCGAGTATCAGAATACATAACATTTAAAGTGTTACGACGTGCGATTACATGAAGAAAGGCTCCAGAGAATACTAGCCTACTAAAATCCTAAACATATGTTTCTATGGAATATACAATATGCAAAGAAAGATTGTGAACGCGGATGACGGTTTGAACACATGAGTTTATGGTTCCTCTATTCACAATAGTGGATCACATTGTATTGATAAACCGAAAATTCGAAATTGTTGAATTAAATTCACCCTATCCTCGACGTAGTTTCAGCTCACGTTTAGCAGGGACGAAACGTTTTATGTCCTCCTAATCTTAACATTGTCCTTATTTACACGACAAATACGACAGGCGACGATGATACGCATACTATTCGCAATGTCAATAGGGGAATTGATGATAACCTTTGATAAAATAGATCTTGACTGTATGAAATCATCGTCCAGTCGACTATTGGTGTTCTGTGCACAAATTCGCAAGGATTAGGTTTCGACTTCTATCAACCTGCACAATCGGATATATTGCACCCTCTGATGAGGATTCGGAAGATTCCATTCCAGATAAAGTCTTGGAGATTCGCTGTATGTAAATACATTATTCTGTTTGTTGCCGGCTATAACGTTGTTGTTTGTACTATGAGAAATGACCGAGCGATTTGTCTCAATAATTTGATCGGCAATGTTGCAATTATTATTTTCGCATGTTCGAAATTGCATAAACGACGATTTAGTCTACATGGATCATCGTTCTCTAAAGCCCATGATTGCTAAACATCGAAATTAATCAAAAGTAATTAATTCCAGACTAGTTAGGTGAGCTGCATTTATCAATAATTACGACTACTATATTTAGTACATTCCGAGCCAGCTGAACATAAATGCTTATGTTTAATCGCGATTGCTATTTAGTAACTCAAGTGACTGTAATAACATCAAAGTAGGCTTATAAATTTGAAACAAACAAAAGCAACATAACGAGCTGAATTACCTTCGAGATATTATTCTAACAAAAACGATAAAATGCTTGCAATTTCCCGCAAATTGCTCGATGTGGATGGAGGTAAGACAATTAATTCCGCAGTACCCGTTAACATCAAGGTCAGCACTGTTTGTAATTATTTTCAGGAGGCGGGAGTACTCCCCCAATCCTAAAACAAAAAATCTAGTGGTGATAACTTTAAAACAGCCACAATAATGGCACAAGTTATTCAAATCTTTTTGAGAAAATTTACCGAGTATTTTCCAAACGGAATTCTATATAATTCTATAAGATTATATGATACGCAGATCAAAATATTTTTTGCAACTTCAGATTTGTTGAAACAGCATGAAACTTCAATGAGAACCTTAAAAAACTTAATTCCTTGGAAATTAAGCCTATTATGGCTTCGATAAAAATTACCAACCTGCCGTCTCACCTTGATGAAACCGACGTTGCTGATTTAAAGTCGTGTTTCAAGATTTCCAGCTTTCAGCAACTCATTAGGAAGAGTGGCTTCCCTCTTCCGATAGGGTTCGGTTCAGCTTCCGTGAAGCAAGCTGATCTTCGGTCAAAGTCAAACCTCAACCCATTCTTGTGTTATAATCTGGATGTTGAGTTACTTTCTTCGGATAATTTCACTTACCTCATTGTAACCAGTGCCATGAATGGGGGCACTGATCCTCAAGCTGTTCAAGATCAAGGACTTGCGGGATCTGCCGCACCTCGTGTCAGAGTCTTGAATCAGGGGAGAGATGTTACTCTATCCCCTGTGCTCCAATTGAGGGCGTTCCCACCCCGCGTGGTCCCGCAAATGCTCCTATTTTAAAACATACAGGGACCCTTTTCTAATCGGCCGGAAAAGTAAACCGAATGCTCCTTATCGAATATATGTTCTAGAATGTCAGACAGCGAGCTAATTAAACTAACTGACATAAAGATCAACGCCGTTGTGAAAAAATTGGAGGACCTGATCTCGGTCCTTACTGGGGCCCTATACTCCAGCTCAGTACTTCCGAAACCAATAATCCCTGAATCAAAGAAAAGGGGGCCTTGGCCCATACCGTTCCTCCCCTTTAATATTGGTAGGTTATTAAATGGTAATAATACAGCCTCCAAGGGAAATGAAGATATTGCCCGTGGGCAAGTGCCCACTGTGGATGGCGCTAATGGAGGAGGGGGCAACCCTTCCGCCCCTAGCTCCGTCAATGGATGAGGTAATCCCACCTGGTTAACCTAGCACAATGCAGAGTACTCGTGAGCCTTTTTCACTGAATATCCTTCAGTCGAATTCAGGAGGAGTTTATGCCCTTAGACTTCTATCTGGTATATATGCAGATGTTATAGTCCTTCAGGAGACGCCGTCTATCCATCTCCCACAGGACATTACTCGATTCATACCAAAGCACATTTGTTCCCACTATACTCCGTACATAACCACACCTCACTTCATCTCAAGGACTCTTGACTTTAGTTAAATGCTCCTTAAGATCGTCCCTTCTACTCAACTATTCTTGTCCAGCCCTTTCTTGTTTAGCAATATCACTTTGTAAGAACGGTAAACGTCTCAGTCTAGCCAATGCCTACATCCGTTCGGGGGAGATTCACAAGAACCGTGAACTGCTGGATAGGATTATTGATACCGGATATGATATGGTACTTGGTGACTTCAACGACAGAACTGGTCGTGGGATAAACTCCGTCGAGCCAGGAACGGTTATCTTATTCACAAACTACCGTCCTCCACCTTTCATTTCACATCAACGAATTTACTCCTCGACTTATTACTGCTCCATGAGAGATGGTTGTTGAAACCCCACTGTACGGAGCAGTCGCGACAATATCAAGAATTCCACTTTGATCCTATCAAAGTGGCTTTCTTTCAGGCAGCTATCCAGCGCTTCCTCTAAATTAGGAATGAGGATCTAACCGAATTTAATTCCTACCTCTCTTCGCAAGCTACCGCGATGCTTTCGACAACTTATAAAGGTCGTATCTACAGTCCCATTCTGACAAAACTCAAGACCTTAGCATATATGCTCCGTCTTTCCAATCTCTCTGCTTCTGCCGGGCAAGTTATCTCAAAGAATATTGGAGCAATAGATAAAGGTTCTAAGTGGGTAAGGATAGGGCAAGCATTGCTTCTTTTAATCCTGTTCAGTCTTCCTTTTGGATGATATTAAAGAAGGATAAGTTTGTCTGTTGGAAGGATAGGGCATTGAGTTAGATTGTTAAAGTAGGTCTTGATAAAGTTTTGGAGGAGTCACTATTCCTACATAATTATGGAGCCACTCAATCACCTCAGCCAATCCCTCCTCGGGGAGACTTCAGGATTAAAGATTTATCTGTCACAAATATTCTCTACTGTCGGGGACATCTTCCGGGCATCTCCAAATCCGTCGCTTCACTCTCTTCTCGTGTCTGTCAGCTTTTGGCAGCCGATCAAAGGACATAAGTGGCCGTCACAATGCTATTAGCCGCCCCATCCGATGTAGCTGGCATCAACATTAGTAGACGAGTATTTTTACCTAAGAACACTCCGGTCTCTTGTCCTAAATACCTGCAGCCCATATCGATTCAAAATTCCCTCGTCTCGATCTTCCAAAAAGCGCTTGCGCGTAGAATTCGAGATTATATGAGTAGGCGAAATTTATTCTCACCGGGTTTCCTTGGGTTCGTCAAAGGTCGCTCAGTTTATTCAGCTGTAGGTGAAGTGCATCAGTTTTATCAGCAGAATAGTCATCAACTTGCTGTGGCTGTTTTTCTTAATTTTTCTGCTGCATTTGACCGCATCTCCATTCTCTTTGTTATCTCTTCTCTCAGGTCCCTTGGGTTGCCTGCGAGAATTGTTAACAGGGTGGAGATATTACTGTATACCAAGCGGTTTTATAATGAAGAAGATCCTTGATTCGCGTCAGTTTTATCTTATTACGGGTGTACCTCATGGTTCCACTCTTTCTCTAATCTTATATCTTGCTGTTTCCGTTGTGCTCTTTAAAATATTTAAACGCGAACAACGTCTAGTGGAATACGGTGATGATACCACATCTCTCTTCTCTGGATGCAGGTGCAAATACGTAATCTCGGACATCAACCGTTTCTTTTTAAGATTTAAAGACCAGTTTCTTAAGTCCAATATTATTTGAAACTTCGCTATGATGATCGACTATGAACAAATTAGAGAGATTTTTGATATGCTCAGAATTTCGGACATTACAGTTGCAGGTTGATGGCAGATGCTTTCAGGTATTGTAGCATAATTTGTATATATTTATATACATAAAATATGTATACATATTTTTACGACTGGTATTTGTTTCAAAAATTAATTTAAAATAGTTGATAATGATCCATTATTGATATATAATTATTAGAGCTGGATCAAACAAAGAAGGAAAACTTTATTTGACATTTCGATAACCTCTGTTAGCTTCTTCAGAAAATCACTGCAGATTAATTTTCTGAAGATGCTAACAGAGGTTAGCGAAATATCTAATAAAATTTTCCTTCCTTCTTTGATCCAGCTCCAATAAAGGTTCCATTAGCATCATTTAAGATATTCGGACTTTAATAATTAAAATTTAATTAATTTTTGTAAATCTAAATAGGAAAATAGATGTGTGTATAATAGTTAACACCCTATTTAACGTGAACGTGGATTAACAATTATGAATGTGGATTAAGAGGGAATGATAGGAACGCAGCGATAGAGAGTGGAACAACATCTGGGTTCTCCTCTGCTACTACCTATGCGTATTCAGTAACTACAAACAGACTTACAAGTACATCATATGATATATTAGAGCATGAGTCTCCGTTGTGGTGTGCAATCAACGGTATACGGCAGCGAATTGTCAATATTGAAAGGTATAATAACGATTATCGTTGTATGGTACTTTACTCTAACACTCGCAGTCTTCTAAACAAGATCGATAAGCTAGGGTCAAGGGTATAACTAATCCTTTGTTGTTTGCGTTTACTGATTATTGGCTAGATTCTGATAATACTGATAGCGAGGTTGAATTGTCTAACTACATATGTTATCGTGCCGATCGTTGCGGTCGGAAAAGTGGTGGAGTAATACTTTGCATACATTGCAGTATTGTGGCGATATTACTTGAAGCGAAATCATCTGATGATGTTGAAGCTTTATGGGCGACTATAACTCTACCCAATCATCAATCGTCGTCGATTTTATTTATCGTATGCTACCATTATAATATTATTACACTTATGGAAATGCAGCTATTTGTGTGAATTTTCTTTGAAGGAAATTTTCTCTGCATCTGTCATTGAATGGGATAACCCAAGTGCGCCTCTGGGGTACTTGGGCTATCTCGGGATTAGTCTTCTTCTCACGAGGACGTCCCCCAGAACAAAGACTAAGGTTTCTCAAGCTCCTCATCTCGAAATTACCAACCAAAGTCCGCCTTGACTGGACTCTTAGGTGTGTGAGAGACCATGAATGGTTCAGTCAGAGGGCGGCGCACTGGTGCGGCCGAGGGGCTCAGATCCCTCTGGACCTGAGGCCGTGAATATAAGTTGAAGATTTCAAAATACACGTCGTGAACAGCTTCTATTTAAAGTTGTCTTTTGCATGTTTTTGTTTCTTAAGTTTTTATCAGTTATATAGTTATTAATAAAACCCTTATTATTATGAATTTTCTCTGAAGGAAATTAATAATCTTTAAAACGAATAATTTCACACTTGGTCGATTAATGAATGATGATTAATCTATTTATTTTGTAAATTATTTTGCCCATCGCCAATTGGCGGCAGAGGAAAATGTAATATTAATAAATGTAATATTTATAAATATTAATCTATTTATTCATGTAATTAATAAATATTTAATTAATAAACTTTATGTAATTTTTTCATTTTTTTGTTTCCAATTTCTGAAGATGCTAGTAGTTACTAGCGAAATATAATTTTGTTGACTTTCAATTACACCTGATCGTCCCAGAATATTTAAAATATAGATCAAGATGGATCTACATTAATATATTAATATATTAATATTAATCTTCTATCAATATAAGATAATAATAATTAATAATAATTAATTAATTAATAATTAATTCCAAATTTATGCCAGCAATAGAGAAAATATTGATTGTATAACAAAACAACTTTATAACAATGCATTGAAATTGTAACAAAAATAACACTAAATAAATGAAAATTATGAGAAGTCACTTTCTTGTGTACGCTAATTTTTTTATTTTATGTTTAGACAAATTTTCGCACACCATTTATAGTATTTTATAATAAAATAATCTTATAATATATTAATAAGATTATATTAATAATAATATATTAATCTTCTATTAATATATTTGCTACCGAAAATAGTCTTATTTAATAGAAATCATAACGTGTAAAAAGGCATGAACTACAATTTTTTTAGCAACAACAGAAGAAAATTTTAATTTAATTCGTCGTTAAAATCATTTAATTTAGCAACCGAAATAATAATTTGTATTTCAAAATTACATCACTTATAGAAGTTAAACTTTGATCTCCACCAATAGATCATCTCCTTCAAGGCCTTGACCCTTAGTTACATGTAATTTTACAACTTTACCCGATACTGGTGATTTAACTACAGTTTCCATTTTCATGGCACTCAAAACCACAAGTGAATCTCCTTTCTTAACATCTTGGCCTTCCTTAACTTTTATATCAACAACCGTGCCTGGCATTGGTGCACCAATCGACCCTTCATTACTCTTTATTGCTTTCGGGTGAATTACTTTGCTTGATTTTGATTTTTTGTCTTTGATTCGTATTGGTTTCACGTTCCCGTTAAGTTCAAAGAATACTTCTTTCTCGTTAGTATCACTGAGCTTACCGATTGCTACTGGTTTTATGATCAGCTTTTTCCCTTCTCTAAGCTCAGCAACTACTGTACTTTCCATATCAGGGCCAATAAAGAATGTTCTTGTTTCTAGTTTGTCTACCGGACCGTAACGTTGGCGGAATGTAAGGAATTCATCGGTAACAGCTGGGAACATTATGGAACTCATTAGATCTTCCTCTGTGATTGAGCTGCCAAATTTGTTCTTCAACTTTGACATTTCTTCTTTAAAGTTTATAGGCGGCAGAATCGATCCAGGACGCTCCTTAAATATTGTTCTATCTTTTACAACAATAGATCGAAGAGGTTCCGGATATCCTTGATATGGGTCTCCAAGAGCCCCCTTAAAACGACAAAATTTTTAATTATTCAAATAAAAAGTATAAAAAATTAAATTATTAAATTGAAATTCAGTTAAATTAAATTAAAATTAGCAGCTAAGAAATTCAGTTTGAATTTCTTAGCTGCTAATTAATAACTACTTACAATTGCTGAAGATGATGCCAGCTAGGCATCGAAATATTCAATTCAATAAATTTTGCGTTGGTTTTTGCCATCTTTCTTCTAATTTAAATGCTATTACACCGTCGCAATCCTCATTCAAATTCAATTTATTGTAATAACTGATTATTGTCCGATAACTGAGTCTACGTATGTTAAATATATATAAATTAAAAATATAAATAATTAATTATAAATAATAAATAATTATATAAAATTTTTAACAATTTATATTAATATAACGATAAAATTAATAATTAAAATTTAAAATAAAAATCAATTAATTAAGTTAATTAATAAATCAATTACTTGAGTACATGCTTATCAAGTATTTCCTCCGACAAAATTGAATTATCAGGTTTCTTATTCTACAGGTCAATAGTAACTTGTCAGTAGAACAAATCAGCTAACTAAGTCTACGTATTATATACGATATATAAATTAAAAATAAAGATAAATAATCAATAGTTATATAATATGTTATACAATATATATTTATATAACGATATAATTTAAAATTAAAATTAAAAATAAATATCAATTTTTATGAACTGACTAATAAATAACAGACGATGTATTCGAATAAGGAATTGTTAACTGAACTATGGAAAAACACTGTTTATTTAAATCCGCTACCTAAACAACTTTTACAGAGAGTTATAAAATTTCGCCTTAATGTTCTTTCGCCTTTATGTGCTACCTGCAAATGTTCTTTACAGGTAATACCTCACAAAATTATTGGCAAAATTGACATTGTAATCAAAGAATGTAGAAAAATTTAAGTCAAAATACGGAAGAACAAAAAACCAAATAAATTAAATCAGTTACTCGCTTTATAGCAGCCTATATCAATTAGCGATAGGCTTGGTGAGTGTTCAAAAAAGAAAAATTTAATAAAATATTAACATTTAATATTAATAATATAGTATTAAATAATTATATAATTATAATAATTTATTATAACTATTATATTGTTATAATAAATCATATATAATATAATATAATAATTATATTATTATATAATTATATATAATTATATAAAATTATATAATTTTGAGAAATAATGCAAAACTGCGCATATCTAATAATTTTCTTAAATAAAATTGTTTTAATTAAAATTTGTAAAGGTTGGAGTTAGATAATATTCTGAATCCAAACATCCACTTTTCTTTAATAGTTGTCGTAGATCAGGGATTGTGAGACAGACTAAAAAACTAACTGATTAAAACTGATCACGTCTATAATATTCCAATAACATTGAATTAATTATATATTTTATATATATTTTTATTAATAAAAATAAAAAGTTAAATTTTAAAATAAAAAATGATCTATTAAATTTTAAAAATTAAATATCATTTTATTAATAAAATAAAAAGTTAATAATTATTAATTGTATTAATGATAAATTGTACTTATTAGATTGAATTTATTCAATTAATGAAATTATAACCAATTTTATTAAAAAATTGTTAGCATTTCAAAAATCGCAAAATTACCTGGAAGAATTCAATGACAGATTCTGGCAATGATAATTCCGCAGCTTGTTTGATAACATCATCTGCGCATAGGTTATTTTGCACCATAAACTGAGCCAAATCACCAACAACTTTTGATGAAGGTGTTACTTTTACTATATCACCAAGCAATGCGTTGGCTTCAGCATACTTTTGTTTCACCTCTTCAAACTGTGATCCCAAACCAAGGCTGAATGCCTGGAATTGAAGATTTGTATACTGTCCACCGGGTATCTCATTGACATAAACATCAGAATTACCGCTTCTCATTGATACTGTTGCTTCAAATGGTCCGTATAGAGTACGTGTTTGCTCCCAGTAAGCAGAGTATCGATTAATGTCTGACAGTTTCAAACCAATATCATATTTGGTATTGGTGAATGACGAAACAAGTGCACCCATACTTGGTTGACTAGTCAGACCTGACATTGAATCAACTGCTACGTCAACAACGTCAGCACCGCTCTTAATAGCTGCAATCCAGTTAGCAACACCTGTTCCAGCTGTATCGTGAGTATGCATATGTATTGGTACATCTGGGAATTTTTGTCTAAGTGCGTCAACCAACATCTCAGTCGCCTGTGGTCTGAGAAGTCCGGCCATGTCCTTTACAGCTAATATGTGAGTACCTGCTTTGACAAGGTCATTGGCAAAATTCACATAGTAATCAAGATTGTATTTCCGTTTGTTGGGATCTGATACATCGCCTGTATAGCATATGGATCCTTCAATCACGCCTCCTGCTTTCCCGACAGCTTCCATTCCGATTACCATGTTGGGTAAGTAATTTAATGAATCAAATATTCTAAACACATCTACTTCATTTTTCACGGCCAGTTCACAAAATTTGTATACTGCATTATCTGGATAGTTCTTGTATCCAACTGCGCTGGACCCACGCAATAGCATTTGAAATGGTATATTTGGTATTCGTTTACGCATTTCTCTTGCTCTTTCCCACGGGCATTCGTGTAAGAATCTCATAGACACATCAAAAGTTGCACCTCCCCAGTTTTCCATACTGAAGAATTCCGGGAATGTTGATGCAACAAACGGGGAAATTCTCAGAAGATCATAAGTACGCACCCTTGTAGCTAAAAGCGACTGGTGAGCATCTCTGAATGTTGTATCCATAAGTAGCGGACGTGGATGAGCTCTTACTGCTTTGGCAAATCCTTCTGGTCCTTTCTCTTGAAGCACTTGCTTCCAACCGCGAGGAGGCTTAGCATGAGCTTGCGGACAATCTGGAATTTCCGGAGTAATCTTAGCCGGCTTCAACGAAGTCCCTAATGGAGTGAGCGAACCATTTATCATTACTTCAGCTAGATAATTTAGTAGTTTGTTTGAATCATTTCCTTGCTGATCGACCTTTAGAAGGTCTGGGTACTGTTCAATAAAACCGGTGTTGATACCACCTTTGCGAAATTCCAAATTTTCAAGAACGTTAATTAAGAATGGTGAATTTGTCTACAAGCAAAGGAAAACTTGTCAATATCTTAAAGGATAATAATTTAACTAATAAATAAGCAAACGCCCGCACAATTATGACGAAATATTTAATATCTAATTTTAATGATTGCAATATTGAGCAGCAATATTGTAATCATGTTTCTTCTTATTTGGTTATTCACTGATCTTTTTTAGACAAAAAATTTAGAAATTTTAATATTTAGAAATTTTTTGTTATTCACTAAATTGTTTAGACAAAAATTAGAAATTTTAAATTTAGCAAATTTAAAATTCATGTGACATTGTATTTGCTGATTCTACAATTAATCAATTTTTGAAATAAATAAGAATAATATTAATTATATAAAATAATATAAATATTATTATTTTATAATTACTATTTATTATTATTTTAAATGAATTTCTTTTTATTAAAAATACAAAGAAATTTTGCATATTGTTTGAAAAAACTAAAGTAGTGTTATATACAGTATATAAAATTGGTTTAAACATTCTTGATTGGTTTAACATTCTTCTGGTTTAAACATTTTTGATTATAAATACATACAAGATAAAACAAATACACACATAACCGTTGCGCTTGCTACGCTCGCGGATTGAACTTAATCTTTCGATAAAGATTATTGGTTCTTAAATACACAAGCGAGCTTATTATGTGCCATCAACGAAGCCATACGCCCAGGGTACGTCCCGGGGTGAGCATTTTCTAACTGACATCTTTTGCCAGATGCAAAAGATGTCGGTGTGCGAAAAACAAAACAGCGTGTGTTAACTGCTGGGCAACTTGTTTCCAAAATACACGTCTAAATATGATGCTTAAGAACTCAGATAACAAGTCAATTGAAAATTTAAATGGTAATATTTCAGCAATCGATCCATCTATTAAACCGGTTTGCGGTCACATACAGTTCAGAGATTTCAAATTATGAAAAGTTAATCGAAGACATGTATATCACGGTAATAAGTTGGGTACCAAATCATATGACGCTCCCGAAATGCACTACCAGCAATCAATTTATCAATCTCCTGACAAAGAAATTCAACGCAGTCGCGAATCCTAGCTGACATGAACAACGGCCCTTGAACGAAGTTGTAGTTGCCTGGCAATTGATCTTACAATCGATATCATCAAGAAGAATCGGTACGATAAGAAAGACTCTCCAACGAAGAATTTATAGCTGGAATTTGGGAGAGTACGAAGAACTGTTTGATGAGGCATGCATCTTACAGCATCGAAAGACTAGTGGGAAATATGCAAAAGATTTCCATCGGATAAGTAAACACAAGCAATTTTCTCGTTTTATGCGAGTTGGCAAAACGAATGCAGCGATAAGAATTCTAAACGACACAGAAGATGGCAATGCGGTTTATCATTTCGATTATGTGTATGAAGGTAAACATGTATCTGATATCTTGGCTAAATTACATCCTCTTGCGCAACCAATTTCACAAGAGGCAGTATTATCTTTGCCAATAACTAATTGTAAATCCCATCACTTTTATATATATAGTGTAATCGATGGACGTACGATTATCAAGGAATCGTTGAGGACCCATGGAGGGGCCGGTCCTTCTGGAATAACGGCGATTGCTTTTAGGAGGATGTTAACAGCTTTTGGATCGCATTCGATAAAGTTAGCGGATGTCATTGCGAGTTTAGCAGTGCGCATCGCATCTAAATTAATTCCAGCTGAGTCGTTACAGGCATACCTTAACAGCAGAATTGTCGCTTTAAATAAGCACCCGGGTGTTCGACCTATTGGAGTAGTTGAAGTGTTTCGTCGTGTAATTGACAAAGCCATTCTGAATGTGGCTAAAAGATATTTACGAGCAGTAGCAGGTAATTCGCGAATGTGTGCGGGACAACCAGGTGGCTTAATGTATGTTATACATACATTAAGCGATCGTTTTCATTCGGACGGGGAATGTAGAGTATTGCCTGTTAAAGAATTAGTCAAACTATAATTTCACTCTAACAATTTGCTATTTTAATTAATGCTTTAACAATTTCAACTGAAATTGGGTTTGACGTTATAAAGTAGATGGTGTAAATAGAAGAGTTTATAATTAAAAATGAAAGTAAGAATCAAGATAAAAATTCTACAGATGATCGTTATGTCCGTATAAATATTTTTGAAATAAAATACTTGTATCGTTTAAAATATTTGTCTAGATTTGAAAAACGAAAGAATTGAATAATAGAATTAAGACTTTTATCAATTATGAATAAAACGATCAATTTTACAAGCCCAAATTCAATGTTTTTAATAAATAAACATGTAAGCTTGATAAGCCTGTCAAGTTTTATTTACATAGTGTGTTACCTCAATCTTATTATGATTTTACTAGAACCAAAAATGAAATATCAAAAATTATACAAGAACTGATCGGGGGATATATTTTTAAATTATTAAAGCCTTAATTAAACGGATTAAATTTGATAATAAAAATGATAATGTCTTTGAAGTTTAAATTTAGTTTCGCGAAATTTTTACAAATTTCAACGTTTTTAGCGTTCTTATACTATATATTGTTGGTATATTTCGTTATATTTTTACGAATATAGCGTTTTTAAGTATTCAGAATAAAAACAAAAATATTACCTTAACACCGTCTACTTCAAATTCACGTATTACACGAAGCATTCGCTCGATCGCACCATCAAAATCATTTGCTCTGGTAATGATTTTGCATAGCAAAGAGTCGAAAAACGGGGATACCCGTGCTCGAGTATAAGCAGTAGAGGCATCGATTCGAACCCCAAATCCTTCACCACGTTCAAAGCCCTAAACAATTTGTTAATTATAAAAAAAGGAAAGTTGAAATTTTTTTCTTACCTCAAATTAAAATCAATTAAATTTAGTTAAGCATTAATTTAGCACAAATTAAAATCAATAAAACCAATAAATTTCATCTATTTAAATATTTAAGTTCGATACGAAAAATATTAAAATAACTAAAGTGTGATAATTCATGTAAGGTAGTGGTTCGATATAGTGACGATGTTTTATAAAGCTGAATGACTTGCAGTAAAAAATTCATTTAGGTCATATCATTTATTTATGTAAATAGACGAGATTAAAATTAATCTGGTTGTGGCACAATATTATCCTCAAAGGTATCGTTCCTATTATTGATACAGCAGAAGACTACTAATCAGTCTGGGTGGGTCTCATTAGCTGCTGACCAAGACCTACATTTCACGTAGTTCCTATTCTTGCTGTATCATGAATAGGAATGATACCTGTGAGGACAATATTGTGCCACAACCAGAAGAAGTTCAGCTCACAGATGCATTCAAGTTAAATTGAAATAATGTTTAACCAACAAAGAAAAATGACGCTTAAGCGTCATTTTGACGCTTCATGGGCCGCAACACTATAAAGGTTGAGAACCGCTGGTCTAATAAGCCCGTGGATTAAAATAATCAAAAATAAAATTTATAAAGTAAATATTTATATTATGAATATTACGATTTATAGCATCAGCAATGTTAACCGTTGGGGTTGCCAAATTACGGGGGAAGTGCATTAAATGGGTCGCAGCACTATAAAAGTTGAGAATCGCTTATTTAAGTAGAGTATACATTGAGATAATATTAAAATAATATGTTTGAGTAGTTAATATCTCAATAACCCCATATTCAAATGGAGTTATGCTTACACAAATGTTTTACTTCTTGATAAAAAGTAAATTTATTTAAATAAATAAAAATTAACGAAAAACGAATAATCAAAATAAATAAGAAATTAATTAAATTAATATAATACAAATTTTTATTAGTTTTAATAAAAAATATTAAAATTAATATTGTAGATTAATAATATTTATTTAAGGAGAGTGAGACTATTCCGCGTGAATTTCTTGTCAAACATGTAAGCCAGACGCGAAAGAATGACGAATGCCGTTTCGTCATCACAATGACTCATCAATTACTATTTTATAATAATATTTATTATTATTAATTTTAATATTTATTAATATTTATTATTAATATTAATAATTTGTAGATTAATATTTTTATTAATCTACAGATTCTAATATAATACATGTTTATATAATGAATTTAAGTTAAATTCATCATCATTTCAGCGTCAAGTTTCTAGACAAAGCTTATATGTAGCAGCATTTGTAATAATAAAACTGTAGGTATTATACTATTTTTATCAAAAGCTGTTGTTAGAACCATAAAATATAAAATGTAAATGTTAATGGTTTTGCTGCAAAACGATTTAAATCTGAGAATTTACGACTCCATAAATAAATATGACAATAGTGTTACACTCACAGTAATAACTCCAGCGTCTGGTTTAAAATCCTTAGACGGGTCTTCGGTAGTAAGTCGACATTGAATTGCGCTACCTATGCATTTTATTTTGTCCTGACTTAATCCAAGACTCGGTAGAGAATGCCCTTCGGCAACTTTTATCTGTGTTTGACAAAGATCAACTCTGAAAATTAGTAAGTTAATCACATATAGCTTAGAATTAAAGATGCATAAATGCAAAGTTGAAATTGTCAAAATTAACAAATTTGTCATCTAAATTTGTAAAAAACTAGCAAATCTCATTCCATTCAAAGATTTTAATATAATTATATAATTATTAAATAATTATTAATATTTTTAATAAAATAATCTTATATGCTTTAAAATTATTTACTTACCCATAATTTGAACTTCAAAATGCCTAGAATTAACGAGGCGTTCTACAAAAATTGTACTGTTTTGAATGATTTAAAAAAAAGTTTTTTTTTCTTATGCTAAATAATGAAAAGCTTTAGAGGTTTATTAAAGGGAACTGCTATGTTGTTCAATATATAAAATTATGGTGTTCAATATGAAATTGTTATATTTAATCTGTAAAATTATTTAACACGTCAAAAACTGGTTGTCAATTCAAATCAGCTAACTGAGTCTACGTATTTAAATAAATAAAAGTCTAAATAAAAAATGCTAACCACAATTTAATTCAATAATTATAAATAATTTATAATTTTTAAATAAGATTTAATATAATTTATATCGAATTAAAATTTAAAATTGAAATTTAAAATAAAATTCAATTTATGGATTGACTTATAAATACCAGACGTTGTATCATAATAATAAGACGTCATCAGGAGGAACTACTATGTAATCAGGTTTTGGCACCTATTTATCGATCCAACATAGCAGCAGGGTCAAATACGTGCTAAGGACGTATTTCTTCTGATAAAATTTGATTATCTAGTATCTCATTCTAATATAAAGTATATTATTTATCATTCATAACCATTTTTTGTTAAGAGTTTTAATTTAAAATATTAGACTATCGTATCTTCAATTGTCTTATTTAACATTAAAATATATCCTTGGGATATTTAAATTTCGAGATATTAATATTTATTAAGAACATTTCTGATAAGCTAAACTCTTTATTTTTTAACTCTTTATCTTTAATATCATTATCTTTATTACGTATATATGTCAATATCGTTTTATTATTAATGATTTGGCACAAAAGAAGCAACTACAATCAAACTGCCTCCACCGAATTTACACAAGCAAGCGATGTCCAAATCGCTTATTTGGGAATGGCTTTCAATCGATATCTATTTATAATAAAGAACATTCAACTAACCCCGTAATCTCCTCTGAAACTGTATGCTCAACTTGAAGTCGACAATTAACTTCCATAAAGTAGTGACTACCATCATGATCGACAAGAAATTCCACGGTACCAGCGTTCGAGTATCCAACAGACTTAACAATGTTAACAGCGTCATTGTATATAGCATTTCGAATAGATTCTTTCAGATTTGGCGAAGGTGCAATCTCAATAACTTTCTGGTGTCTACGTTGAACAGAGCAATCACGGTCAAAGAAATGAACTGCATTTCCATAGCTATCGCCTGCAGAGATTTGAGCGTATAATTAGATATAAGTGTAAAAAGTAAAATTTTTAATAACTTCTAAAAATCCATAATGGAATAACTGTAAATATTATAAATATATATTAAATATATTTGTATATTCAAAACAGACTGAATTGTATATTGTTGTCTAGAGAAACAAAGTAGAGCACAACATATTTTAAACACATATTTGTTGAACGATCTTAGCAATGGTGATCGATTCATTGCTTTAAACGTTGAACGATATCATCACGCAAAATCGTAATAAATGTGAATTCACAAGTTTCCATACAATAGTACTTTTAAAATTTTAACATCATAGTTAAATTGGAAAGTTCGTTCTAATGGCAAATTTATTTTTCCAGATTAACTTCCGGTATGTTTCTTCCATATTTGGTTTTATTATATATAGTTGTTGTAACGTGTGCAATGACGTTTTCCTGATGATGACCGCAGTAGTGGTTGAAAATTTGAAAACAAAAAATAATTTGACTCATCTTGATCTTTCTACAACATCACAGTGATACACATTATTTCTCCGACTTTTAGATAGGTGCTGGACAGATAGAAATATACTCAAAAGACTGTTAAAGCAATGATACGCTTTGCAAATCAAATTCATTGTTAGCGAATACTACGAAACAACTAATGGATTTCAAAAGTGTTTTTTAAATATATCCGAAATGTATCTCACAGATATTTATTCAAGCGCCAAATTTTATTATTCTAAATAAAATATACAATGATATATAATATAATGATGTAATATAAAATATATTATATATAATATATAATAATGCTGACAAAATTCACCCTTTCAGATAAAAATATTTTTTTTGTAAAAATTAGATTGATTACCGTGACTACTTGTCCGGACAAGTCGTACTAATAAGGAACAGATATTAAAAGGTTCTTGCCATTAAAAGGCTATAAAATATGTTGCCTTGTTAAGTGACGAATTAACAGGCTTGTCATTATCAAGGATTGTGATCGGTTAGAAATGATAGCCAAGTTGAACTTAGCTATCTAAACTAACAATTAACTAATTGCAATTAAATATTCCTGATTATGACAGATTTGCTCTGATAAAATATAGAAAATAAATTTAATTTTTATTTGCTGGGTATGACTTTTCAATTTAATAAAATAAAAAAAACTAGCAAATCTCATTTCATTCAAAGATTTTAATATAATTATATAATTATTAAATAATTATTAATATTTTTAATAAGATAACCTTATATGCTTCAAGATTATGTACTTACCCATAATTTGAACTTCAATATGCCTAGGATTAACGAGATAGCGTTCTACAAAAACAGACCCATCGCCAACAGCTGCCTTAGCTTCCGAACTTGCTCGTATAAATCCTTCTTCAATTTCCTAAAGAACAGTTGCGAAATACAAAAATAGTTGTTTATTTTAAAACAATAATTTTTTCCTTAATTGTGAAATTTTTTTTATCTTGAAGACCGCACATTTTAATTGGTAAGATTATTTTTCGCTAAAATGAAGTCATATTATTGTGTTGATTTGTACATAGCAGATGTGCCAAATACATGCTAATGATGTATTTCCTCTGAAATAACTATCTAGTATCTTATTCTAATGCAAAGTATATTATTTATTATCCATCCATAAAAATTTGCCACTTAAGAGTTTAAATTTATTCTTTATATTATTGTGTTGATTTATATATTTTACTATTTTCTGCTTGATGTTATTTTTATAGTAACCTAGTTTAAAATATGTATCTATTAAATTATTTAAATGATTTTGAAGAAAGCCAATATCATTACATATTGTTGCAATTCTTAAAATTTCATTATTTAATGTATTATATTTTATATTATATAGTATGCATGAATGCTCATGCAAAAATATGTTTCTTGTAAATTTAAATATATCATATTACGATATAAATTAATAGTAGTTTTAGTTAATGTTAATTTAATGTTCATATCTAGATATACACCTTCTTTATCATTAATATTGGTTTTGTTAAGTATAAGGCTTTCTGGATAAATGTGCTCACTAATTGAATAAAAATTATTAGAATTAAATACACATATATCATCAATGTATCGAAACATATTTCATAGTTTAGATTTATTTTTACTCGATTATGAACAAATTCATATACTATATGGCTTAAAAATAAATCAGTTATAATTTCTCAATTATTACCTCCCATTAGAACACCGTTTCCTCGTCTTAATTTGGATGTCTCTATTTTTAAATAATTTTGATTTATTAAAAATATTAATAAATCAATTTGGTCTTATTTAAATGTAGTTATTTTAGTCTCAATATTTTAGACTACATTTCATCAGAAGCTTGAGCTTTATCCTTTGCACATTCACATGTTTAATTATCATCCACATTTGATGAAGTCATATTATTGTGTTGATTTGTATATTTTACTATTTTCTGCTTGATGTTATTTTTATAGTAAACTAGTTTAAAATATGTATCTACTAAATTATTTAAATGATTTTGAAGAACGCCAATATCATTGCATATTGTTGCTATTATTAAAATTTCATTATTTAATGTATTATATTTTATATTATATGGTATGCATGAATGCTCTTGCAAAAATATGTTTGTTGTTCAAAAATATTACATTTTGAAAAAAAAATTGCTTTATCTGATAATATAATTTCGAATTTTGTATGTAGTAATAATAACTATCTAGTATCTTATTCTAATGCAAAGTATATTATTTATTATCCATCCATAAAAATTTGCCACTTAAGAGTTTAAATTTATTCTTTATATTATTGTGTTGATTTATATATTTTACTATTTTCTGCTTGATGTTATTTTTATAGTAACCTAGTTTAAAAGAATTTTCATGTTTGCATTGTAAATAAATAATTTACCTTCGCATCTTTGACCATTCGCATTCCACGACCACCTCCACCTCTGGCAGCCTTAAAAATCACAGGTAATCCGTATTTCTTAACAAAGGAATGCGCTTCATCAATATGTTTCAATGGTTCTTTCGTTCCCGGTACAACAGGTACGTCTAAATAACACTTTGCATTAAACTCAATAAATAGTTAAAAAATCTTGATCTTAAAAGCTAAATGGAAATTATGCTCGATCAATTAAAATACTTCGAAAAGAAAATTTTAAATTTAAAGTCTTCAATAATGATATAGAACTTAAATGTCGATAATAATTGGCAGAATAGGATAAATCAATCAAAATAACTTTGATCTGAATTTGATTAATACTAAATTAACCAAATATGATTCAATTACATCATATGAGATAAATACAGTTGAAATGAATATAATGGAATTAAATGTCCGCTTATCTCTCAGCTTCATGTTGTAAGATGCAAAAGTTAATCAGATCAAAGGCTGAGTTAGTTATTATAGATATATTGCCAAAGCTTTCGACGCGTTACAGCTTCGTCAGTGTCTCATTGTAAATATTATATTATCACCAAGACAATTACATAATATAATATGATCTATATTGATTTTACTCAATTCATCAGTAGATATTGGAATACGTAATTCTAAAATACTAACTCAAATTCAAATAAAATTTAATTATCGTTTTTTGTTTATTAGCTTTCAGTTTATGTTCGTATGTATTTAATTCAACAATTTGATATTCTTGTTTACACTTACTGGCATCCAATGCAGACTTTCGAGCATGAACTTTATTAGCCATTCGGTAGAGAACTTCAGGAGATGGACCAACAAACACAATACCGGCGTCTCTGCATGCCTTTGAAAAATCTCCACTTTCAGATAGAAATCCATATCCGGGATGTATAGCATCTGCACCGTATTCCTTAATTAAGGAAATAATATCTGTAAATAAAGGCATTTTTTATAAAGAGAAGATTAAGAAAATGTCAAAAAATTGAAAATATTTGATAATGATCCATTATTGATAAATAATTATTAAAGCTGGATCAAAAAAGAGGAAAATTTTATTTGATATTTCGATAACCTCTGTTAGCATCTGACCTCTGTTTTGTCAGAAAAATGCTTGTTAATAAAGATGTTGGAATAAATTTTATCGATTTTTTAAGTTATGAAATACACGTTTTGGTTATGTATGTTCTGGAGATGATAATATAGAAAATAATAAACATAAAAAACCAACTATTTTGCAATAATAATTTTAAAAATTATAATTGTTTAATATATCAAAATGTTAAAATAGTGTCAAAGATTTTAAATAGATTAAAAAAGATTTCAGAATTTTAAAATTATAATTGTTTAGTATATCAAAATGTTTAAATAGATAAATAGTAAGCGTGAAGCAATATATTGTAGAATATTTTAATAAAAATATATTTTTTAATATATTTAATATATATTAAATATCTTAAATATATTTTTCAATATATTTAATAAATATAAAAAGAAAATTTCGGAATTTAAAAATTATAATTGTTTAATATATTAAAATGTTAAAATAAATAAATAGTAAGCGTAAAACAATATATTGTAGGATATTGTTCAAATATGATTTAATAACGTATATATAATTGACTATAAATAATCAATTATATTATTGATAAACTAATTTTATTGTAAAGTCTCATTATTTTGAAGAGTTACTGAATTCGTCAAAGGATAATCGTCAGTGAGCAAAATGAAATGATGCACACTAAAATAAATGGCTCTATATATTTCCTAAATATTAGAATATTAAATATTCAATAAACAATTTTATATTTATTTAATATTTAATAAACAACAATTATCGAAGAAAATACGAGTATTAAGTTTATATTTTAATAACAACAAAATTCACGAAGTCAGACAATTAAAGATAAAAGTGTTAAATATTTTATATTTTAATTGCAAATTGTTTCATTTAATATAATTAAATAAATCTAATTTATATTCATTTACTCTCAATAAATAATTAAAAATGATTATAATTTAATTATTAATTTAATAAAAAACAATTGAAATATAGTTTATTCAACCAAAAGTAATTGAAGGAATGAGTTATATAAAAATTATTCCATAGTTAAGAATATAATTACATTCCATATAAAGCGAATTTATTAATATTCAATTAAGTTAATTAACTAAATATTAAACAAGTGAACATATATTTTATTATTAATCGAAATACCATTGTTTAGAACGTTTTGATGTTATAATATTTGATAGACCTCCTCATCGGTATTCATACCAAAAAAGCAATCAATAAATCCCCATTTCTGGGTGGTATTTAACGTTGTTTAATAAAACCTACAAAGAAAACTTAATTTTTAACATTTCAATGCTTATCTCAAAAACAGTTATGTGTATTTGAAAATAGAGAGAACTTATCTTGATTGCTTTAATATATTTTGAGTAAATTTCTCATCTTTAAAATGACCATATTTATAAAGAATTCCTCTTTTTAACTTGGAAAATAGTTTTATATACAGTTCGAGTACATAGTCCCTCTTTAATGTCCGTCTATTGTGGCACACCGCCAGAAGATGTACTTCTAGTGCTATAGAAGTGCACTTTTAGTGCTTAAATAAAATGCTTTTGAGTGTTTCGTTCATACATAAGAACAAAACTATGCATTTTTACTTTTATTTTAATAAATTAATGAAACTCAATATATTAAGATGACTTTGAATCTAATATTATATGTAGCAATATGGACAATATTAAATCTTATCAAAAATGAAAATAATTATACTTTAGCTGCTGCTATTATTCCCGGGATGTCCAAGTATGCTTCAACAGGCTTTTTTCCTTTTCCTATCTTGTAAGCCTCATCTGCCTTAATTCGGTGGACACAATTTTCATCTTCCTTCGGGTAAATGGCTATAGACTTGATATTTAATTCTTTACAAGCCCGAATAACCCGAACAGCAATTTCACCTACAAATAAACCGAGTTTACAAAAACTAATTGATACTGCGCATTGAAATGGAAATAATTTTAAGATTAATAATTTTCAATTGGAATTGATTAGTTGATACAAATTATAGGTAATAATTAGTTATTAAACTTAAAAATTCAATAATATTTTAATACAAGTTTTAAATAACCAAACCATTTGAAATCCGATTTTATCATCAATAGCTAATTATTAATTTTCAATTGGAATTGATTAGTTGATACAAATTATAGGTAATAATTAGTTATTAAACTTAAAAATTCAATAATATTTTATACAAGTTTTAAATAACCAAACTATTTGAAATCCGATTTTATCATCAATAGCTAATTATTAATTTTCAATTGGAATTGATTAGTTGATACAAATTATAGGTAATAATTAGTTATTAAACTTAAAATTTCAATAATATTTTATACAAGTTTTAAATAACCAAACTATTTGAAATCCGATTTTAGCAAAAGCATTTTATCATCAATAATATAAAAATTAATATAAAATAATTAACTGGAATTATAATTAGAATTATAATAAATAAGCAATTAACTGAAATTACAATTTTGCATATTCACGTAATCGAAATAGAATATCGCAGTATATAGGAAAGATATACTTTCCTGCATTTAATCATTCTATATCCGGTTTTCGTTTAAAAAGCTTTTTCAAAAATATACAAAAATTAAAATTTTAAATAATAAATTTATATCATTTCAATTTATATATAAAAATTTATTTTCTATATGAGGATAATAAAACAAATGTTTCGTAATTGAATTCCCTAATACAGAAACTTATAAAAGATGCAAGTTATTAAGGAAAAACATTTTGTTTATAATCTCTTACAAATTAAGGAATTTTAATTTTTAATTTATTTTAAATTTTTATTCATAAGAAATAAATTAAACAAAATGTTCAAGTCTAAAAAGTGTCATAAAAGAATTATTAAGCTATTGGTATTGTTATCTAAAACTTTTTTCATGTGAGGGATTCGTGAAAATATGATATTAGGAGTCCAAAGCGTAACAAAATACTGCTCCAGAACATGGATAAGCCACAACTGGTAGTTTAATCTAATTGATATTAACGAAATTATATATTATTATACTAATTTTGAGTTATAATCTCTTACAAATTAAGGAATTTTAATTTTTAATTTATTTTAAATTTTTATTCATAAGAAATAAATTAAACAAAATGTTCAAGTCTAAAAAGTGTCATAAAAGAATTATTAAGCTATTGGTATTGTTATCTAAAACTTTTTTCATGTGAGGGATTCGTGAAAATATGATATTAGGAGTCCAAAGCGTAACAAAATACTGCTCCAGAACATGGATAAGCCACAACTGGTAGTTTAATCTAATTGATATTAACGAAATTATATATTATTATACTAATTTTGAGTTATAATCTCTTACAAAATAAGGAATTTTAATTTTTAATTTATTTATATAGATTTAAGTGATAATTTATTTATTCAATTAAGTGATCTGATTTAATTGTCTGGGTGAGATTTGTGTTCTAGAAAATGTCGAACAAAACTGACAAAGTTGCATTCGGCGAACATTTCTTGAGTGTTGTGTTAGTTTAATCTTTGGAATTCTTTGAATTTTTATTAAATATTAAATATTATCATTTAATATTTATTATTATATATTATTTATTATTATTTATTATTATAAAAGACACAATACCAGCGTAGTTCAATAGATGCATCAAATTATAATTAATTTGATTAATTTAGTTATATTTTAATCATATTATAAATTGATTGTTCACTCATATTGGATTATTTATTAAAGGAGAGAGTGAAGTAAAATATTTATTTAATCGAATTTTCAAATTCGATTAAATATTTCAAATTCACATATTGACACCTATCGACACCTATTAACACCTATTAACACCTATTGACATCTATTGGCCATTCATAGAACGATTAAAAAGGTAGCCCAAATACCTAGAATAAACCTCTCGTTAGCAGCGTTATTTAATATTATAATATTAATATATAGTTATCATTAACACTGTTAATATATTCATATTAAATTATAAATTGATTGTTCACTCATATTGGATTATTTATTAAAGGAGAGAGTGAAGTAAAATATTTATTTAATCGAGAATTTTCAATAGCCTACTGCTATCATCATCAGGAGTAAAATTATACTCCTGATGATGATAGCAGTAGGCTATTGAAAATTCGATTAAATAAATATCTTCTTCACTCTCTCCACTAATAAATAATATTTTAATCAGTCGCAAACTTAAATTTAAAATCAAATTTAATAAGTTCTTATTGATATGTGAAATATATTTTTGATATTTTACACAAAACAACAAAATGCTTAATTATAAAACAAAAATATCAGATTATATAATATTTTAATAAATTAAAATTAATTTAATATTAGATTAAAATATAAGATTATCAAATAAAAATATATAGAAAACATTTTACATCAAAATGTATACTATAATTTATACTATAAAGAATATTGTGAACTTAATAAGTAGAAAGTTAAACAAGAATAAGTTCTCTTTTTCGTGTCAGTAACTAAAAACCAAAAATAAAAGTAACTATCGACACGAAAGCAAACTTTAACTAATAAATAACAATGCTAAATAATATTGCATTAAGCTTAATGAGCTTAATTTTAAAATTTAAGTTCTAATTAAACATAGTTAAATTATATTTTCTAATATTTTAATTCTAAAATATGAGAAAGTAAACAATTTAAGTACTCGAAAATAATTATATTTGATCGGTTATATAATAAAAATAGTTCTATTCAATAATTTTGTTGTTTCATGTATTTTGACAAATAAATTATAAATTTCTCGTTATTTGTTACTTACTTAAATATTTTAGTTATCAAATTGATTAAATTTAAAAAATATGCTTCAATCCTAAGATTATAGCATTTTATATTTCACAGATAAAAATATGTTTTTAAGTATTAAAGATAAGATTTTTTATTAATTTTTGACGAAATATAGAATTGAAAATTAAATGCAAAACAATTGTTTTATATTGTAAAACACTTGAAGTAGTGAAAGCGTGATTAATCAATCTGTTAAAATAAAATATATAAAAATTAGGATAATTTAAGTAACTCTTTTAATTTTGTTGTAAATCTTGATTTATATTTTGTTCAATATATTTTATTCAATTATTATCAGCGTTTCTTTGTATGTGTTTCTTTGTTTTCTTGCAATTAAAAAATTAAAGACGAATAAAAATAAAAAATATATAAAACAATATATTAGTAATATTTAAATTTAAATATTATATAATTCAATAAAACAATAAATAAAAAAATAAAAAATTTTTACATATAAATTAAGTTATTATAAATATATAAATATACAAGTATAATATATTTTTCGTATAAATTAAGAATATACAAACTTATTTTGTGCTTTAAAAAATAGCTTCTAGTTTTGATTAGATAAATACCAATAATGCAAAAATTAATGCAAAATTGTAAAAGTTCAGATGCTAATCACCGAAACAGTAGATAAACATATTAAAGGTATTTAAAAATATTTAATATTATAGCTTTATAATTAGATATATTAAATTCGAGAATTGCATCTGATTTAAAAATATCTTATTAATAGATATTATCATTTTTTAAATATAGAATTTATTTATTAAAATTTTACAAAAAAGGTTCCCTCAATCGAGCCAAATTGAATGCTGCAATAAAAATTTTAAGTTTCGCCTGAGTTTTTAAAAATCAAATGTTTTAACATTAGATAAACACATCAACTTAATAATATTTACCATAACGAGTAGCAGTGATAAATAAAAAGAAATAAAATAAAATTTACATGTAAAACATCCCATTGACTCATCTTAAGTTCTTGCTTTGAAATTCAAAGCATGAACTTAAGCTTCTTTAGCTATTTGACTGAGCATGGGCGTTAAAAACGACTACGTCAAGGAAAGTATGCTCTGTCTTGTCCCCATATATACCGTAGCATAATAATGATAATGATATTATAATATAATAATGACTTTAGAAATTTTATGTATTTGACTGAGCATGGGCGTTAAAAACGACCATGTTAAGGAAAGTATGCTCTGTTTTGTCCGCATATATGCCGTAGCATTATAATGATAATGATATTATAATATAATAATGATATTATATTATAATAAACAACTTCGTTAATTAACAATGCTGTAGATATAATCTTCACTGAATAAAAATTTCAAATTAATATTTAAATTATATTTTATTGTGCATTAAAAATTGAATATTTAATTATAATAAACACGAGAAAAATTTTGTAAATTTAAATTTTGTTGTTTTGTAAAATTAGTAGCGAATTGATTTTCATGAATTTAGCGAATTGATTACCATAAATTGATTTATATCAGTTTACTTTTTTACTTATAAATTTTACCTTTTACTTATTGACTTATAAATTGATTCTTATCAATTAAGAATTTTTTAATTCTGTTAATTATTATCAGTAATTAATAATTAATAAAATTAATTATCAATTATAATAATTAGTGTTAATTAATTATTATTAATGTTAATGATTAGTCAATTGTTATGTTAATTTATCAGAATTGAATTCGTAAATTACTATTATTTAGGAAATATTTTAATGAAAGGCAATTGTTTTTGGCTAATGCAATTGATTTGGAAACTTACCTCGATTAGCGACAAGCAATCGATTTATCGGCTTTATAACTTCCGGTTTTGTGCTATAAAATTTAAGTAATCCACGTGTACATTTTGCTTTCTTTAGCGGACCGCATAAATTGCATATCGGATATAATACTCCTCTTGATAATCCAACCATATATTTGAATTCCGCTAAGAAACTTTATATATCCTGAATTCACTACCTAATTCCTTCTTTATATGCAAAAAAGAGCAATCGAGATGTTGCGGTAATTATAGTTTTTTTCAATGCAAAAATATGTTAATTTTCTTTAGGAAAAGTAACATATCTTACAGTTGTGAGAAAGGAGTATTGTTTTCTTGTATGAATGAGTCAAACTTGTGGAAAAGGTATGCACATGAATATACTGATATGCTATTTGTTTTTGGTAAATTTGACATCCGCAACGCTCTCTTTCTATTTACTGACGAGGGCGTATAGGTAAAGCAGAGTAAGTTTTACTAACACGTTGAACAGATACATCCATATTTAAGAATTAATAAAAAACAATATAGCATATCATATTTTATTCATTGTGAATAAACGGTTTTGCTAATACAAGCTTTTCGGAACAGCTTAAAATATCAAATTTGAGGAAAATATAAAGATTTTGTACGTTCACTAAATCATCATTTGCCAAGTGTCACATCGTTAACTTATGATTTTGCGAGTTAAGTGTAATGCACACACATCATCTATATATTTTACAAAATATGGTGTAATTTAAAAATGGCATATAACAGCTTTAATGATAGTTGTGAACCTTTGATATATAGTAAACGTTCACGTCCATATCCATCATAAACAGTTAATACTACTATTCAAGTATTATGCGCGATGCAATTTTCGTACTCAAGTCATTTGATGATATAAAATAGCAATTATATTTTACTCCTAATTCAATTTCCGTCAAAACCTCAGTCTTATCACATTTTTGTTTGTCTTTTTGTGTTTTGAGCTTCAATAACATCATCTAATAAGTGCTATTTCGATACCGCAATAAGCCCTATTATAACAGGAACCATGTCAAGTTATTAAAAATGTCTTGTAATTACTTAATCCATTATTTAATCATTTTCTTTCTTCATGTTTAGAATTGTATTATGAATGCCAATTAAGTGTGCAAATTAAAAATAAAAACCATGAATCTCAAAAGAGAGTGAGACCAATCCGCATGAAATACGTTGTTATAAAAAATAAAAATTTTAAATAATTTGTAAGTTTTTCAGTTTAAATATATTTTTAATAATATTTTTTTGATCTCTATATTTTAAATTTACTATTTTATAATACTCCATAATAAGAAAAATAATACATTCATCAACTATTTTCTGCTGAAAAATTAGCAGAAATATAATATTGTCGTATCAATCATTCATAGTTTCAGTATTTCTGACAGAGATTATATTACCTGGTAAACAAAGTCAACAGGTCAATAATAACATGTAAGTAGAACAAATCAAATCAGTATACGAACCTGAGTTTGAAAATTATCAGAAAAATAACAGTCGTATCATCAATACAGTCTCAGTATTTCTGTCAGAGCTTATATTACCGGAAAAACAAAGTCAACAGGTCAATAATAACTTGTCAGTAAAACAAATAATATAATTGAGTCATATAATTGTGTGTACGTATTTTATAATATATACATCAACTTATCTCTTAAAAGTTGTTTCAATATTTCTAATTGTTCATTTATATCCATATATTTTTTAATATTTTTAACTCTATTTTTCTTATCACTTTTATCACCATGACTTCTTGGTTTGCATTTAACCGGATTATTATAATATAGTTGTTTATTATGTATTATACTACTTCTGCCAATTCCTTGTACCACGTCATTCAATCCTAATGGGTACATGGAATTAATCGTTTTATTTAAAAAAATTTTTATATTACAATTGCATTGTTTCCATTATGTTTCTAATATTATCGTTACATATTGATTTTAATTCTTTATTATAATTACAAATTTTTCGTCCTAGTGGTGGTAGGAGTTTATACCTTATTTTAGGAATATATTTACTTAAATCTGACCCTATTATTTCTTTACTTTTAGAATTATTTAAAAGTCCGGCTATATTTATGTTATCTATACATTTATTAATGAAGTTTATGATTAATGTATATTTTCTATTGTTATTATTAACATTTATTGTACGATTATAGTATTTTGTATTACAATAACCGTCTATTATACAACTTAGCCTATCATAGTCGTTAATTAATTTTTGATTAATTGAACAAATGAAATCTTTAGAAAAACTTCTTATATTTACATAAAGATCTTTTAGCTTATTATCTCTTAAAAGTTGTTTTAATATTTTTAATTGTTCATTTATATACATACTTTTTTATATCTTTAACTCTATTTTTCCTATTCCTTTTATCACCATGACTTCTTGGCTTGTGTTTAACCGGATTATTATAATATAGTTGTTTATTATTTACTATACCACTTCTGCCAATTCCTTGTACCAAGTCATTCAATCCTAATGGTAGCATGGAATTAAGCGTTTTTATTCAAAAAAATTATCATTCAAAACAATTAATGTCTAGCTGTTATTGTCGATTTTTTCTATTAATTCAATTTTATCCAATTATTTATATTTACTTGAGTGTACGTATTTTATTCAATATAAAATTAAAAATAAAGAAAAATAATTACGAAAAATAAATAATTTTTCGCTTAATAGTTTAAATTTTTTTAACAATATTTTGTTGATTTATATATTTAGCGATTTTCAGTTTAATTTTATTTTTACAGTTTGCCACTAAAAAGTTTAAATTTATTCTTTATATTATTGTGTTAATTCATATATTTTACTATTTTCTGCTTGATGTCATTTTTGTAGTGACCTAGTTTAAAAGATGCATCTATTAAATTATTTAAATGATTTTGAAGAAAGTCAAAATCATTACATATGGTTGCAATTCTTAAAATTTCATTATTTAATGTATTATATTTAAATTCTTTGATCGTTACATCTTATAACGATCTTATTACATCTGATTAACAAGCATTTTTTAAGAAAACCAATATCGTTACAAATTGTTTCAATTCTTAAAATTTCATAATTTAATATTGTGTGCACACATAATATATTGTGTGCATGAATGCACATGCAAAAATATATTTATTGTAAATTTAAATATGTCATATATATACTTTCTTTATCATTAATATTGGTTCTATTAAAAACGAGGCTACTCGGATAAATTTGTTCGCTTATTGAATATAAATTATTAGAGTTAAATACATATATATCATCAGTATATCGAAAAATATATTTCATATCTTTATACAATTTAGATTTATTTTTTAAACAGTTATGAACAAATTCATTTTATATAAAGCTTAAAAATAAGTTGGCTATAATTTGGCTATCATTACCCCAATTGAAACACTTTTTGTTTATATAAATATAGATATCCCTACCTTTAAATAATTTTGATTTATTAAAATATGAAGGCTTTTATTAATTAAATTTGTTCCATTTATTTGTATCGTAAGTAAATTTGTTCCATTTATCGTAAGTAAAGAATTATTGAAGCTGGATCAAAGAAAGGATGAAAATTTTGTTTCAAATTTCGCTAATCTCTGTTAGCATCTTGAGAAAATTACGTGAGGATTTTCTGAAGATGCTATCAGAGGTTAGCGAAATATCAAAAAAAATTTTTCTACTTTCTTTGATCCAGCTACAACATTTCTTTATCAATAATGAATGGATCATTATCAACCTTTTAAAAATCGTAAGTGCTCTAAATGTTTGGTGGAATTAATACTAAAATAGTGATTACCCTACAATATTTCTCGAAATGTGGTTTAATTACTTTAAGTATTTTATTCATATAAACCGAAAGTGGTTTTAATGTACATTTAAACGCACTACATATGAACCTAGGTTTTATTGGATTTTTATGTAATTTTGGATTCCAATATAACATAGGTATAGTTTTATTATCTGATTCAACCTTTATACCCTTTTTATCCATTATAGAACAGTGACTTGTGATAATTGTTTCTAAACTTAAATCACTACGTTCATATGTTAGATTTACATTTAAATCATTAGAATTAACCTCTTCCATTAGTATATCATAATAAAGTTTTTTGCATTTGAAGACAAAGTTATTACTAGCTTTATCAATAGTTGTTATTATATAGTTATCCTTTAATTTAGTAAGTTCTTTATACATATCTTTATTAATTTTATCTTTCCTTTTATAATTGTTTGTTATTTTCATTTTATTTTTAATTTTATCAAATATATAATCTTTCCAAATTTTTATCTTAGATATATTCGAGCTTTCACTATTAATCAGCTTACTAAAGTAATCATTTAAGTTATTATATAACGAATTGTAAATTTTATTTTTGTCGTTGTTATTATTTAATCTGTATTCATTGAACAATAAATAAAAAATAAATAAAATTTATATTTAGGCCCATTGAATGGAACCCAGATTGTATTGTTGTTGGTATTATAAAAGAGTTTTGTTTCAAAAAAAATTAATCTGTATTTATACCATTTTAATCTTATATGTATTTAAGCGTTTATCTAAAATGTATTTTATCTAAAATCTTCATTTTCTAATAGTTTTTTATTTAATAAAATATGTTCTAAAATAAACATATATATTTTTTAATAAAATATGTTCTAAAATATATTTTTTAATATATTTTTAATATTTTTAAGTCCATTTTTCCTATTCATTATATCACCATAACTTCTTGGTTTGCGTTTTACCGGATTATTATAATATAGTTGTTTATTATTTACTATACTACTTCTGCCAATTCCTTGTACCACGTCATTCAATCCTAATGGGTACATGGAATTAAGCGTTTTAATCCAAAAATTTTCTTTTTCTAATAGTTTTTGATTTAATATTGATATATTTTCTTCGATAATATTTTCTAAAATAAATAATTTACAGTTTTTAATATCATGTCATATTAATCTTATATGCTTATGAAATATATTTTGACTGTTATGCTGTATATTATAAATGTGTTACCTAAACCTTGCTTTTAGCAGATGATATGTTATTCCTTTATATTGCAATCCACATGTGCATTGTATTAGATACACTACATCTGTTGTATTACATAAACAGTTATTATTAATATTTGACCCCTGTGGCCGAATTGTGGAGGCATGTACATTGTAAACTCCATGTACGAGGTTCAAACCTCGAGCATGCACTATCTCTTGACTTCTGTAAGCACACGTCAAAGCCACAAGGTTGCGTTGTCGAAAGACGTAGGGGCACCCGATGATGAAGCGGGTTCACTTAATGAAAACCATTTGTTGGTCGTATTATTTACGATACAATTATTATTATTTATAACATCACAAACTATGAAATTTTTTCTGTTACATTTAAAAGATTTAAAATTGAAATCATTAGTACTTACGTATATTGCCAATCTGGTTGAGTACATGTAACTTTTGAGTCATAAATTATAACGTTGATTTTTCGGTGTCGCCACCTAGTTTAGTTGACTCATACTAAATTTGACTCAGACTAAACTTAACTCCTACTGAATTTGACTCAGACTAAACTTAACTCAGCCCAAACATGGTTTAGTGGAACTCTAGTAAAGTATCTGCAATTCCTCATTTATTTGTCGGACTGGATACTTTAGTCCTACAACATTCAATTATTTTAACCGCTGATAATTATGTTTAAAGTTGATAATGATGTTATACCATCCTGAGAGATTCACAATGGTATTGCGATTGCCATGGATAGCATCAAAGCTGTGGAACTAATTGCCACGTGACATTGTGGTTGCATCATCACTAAAACAATTCAAGGACTGGTTAACAGTTGGATAATACATGCGGATTAAAACAACATTAAAAAATTTATCGTTTGATTGCACGTTACTGATATTTTGTTTTTAATGTGTTGTGTTGTACAATAAGCGGGCAGAACGGTCCTTTAGTCAAATGCATGTATCTTCTTATTTTTTCAGCGTATTGTTCCGCTTTGTTACGGAGTACACCTGTATCCATAACACAAAGTCAAAGGCTTGTATACATAATAATATCGTCCTGTGTCTTGTTTAGATATTGCCTTGTCTTATTTACATGACAGTAATGAACTCACTAATATCAAATAATTAACATTGTATTGAATATTCAATATTCGATATTGAATATTAAATTTAAATATTACTGATGTTGAAATATTTTATTTTAACTAACAAGATTTGTTATTTAAAAAACTTTAGAGTTAAAATAAATAATTACATATTCCTGATTATAACATATTTGTTCTATCGAAATATTGAAAATAAACTTTCATTTGCTAGGCTTTTCAATTAAATAATGTTCATAATATTTTTTTATTTGTACAAATAAAAAAATAGAAATTATTAAAAATGAACTGAAATTTTTTAATAACTAAAAATAAATTTTTAAAGTTAATATTATTTAAAACTTAAGATATCAAAGCAAAAATTATATTACATCTTTTTTAATATCAATGACTAGCATTCACGACCTTTAATTAAGTGAACTAATATTGGAAGATCGACCATTGGTATATCACTCCCGTACTCTCATTAAATTAATTATATTGATCGATTTGATTTGTAATTTATTTATTGTTTACTGGCATTATTAATTTATCGGATCCCATAAGAGATATATTTTATTACAAAATAACTATATCTCAGTGACTCATGTAACCACCATCAGACATTTGAATAAAATCCTTACAAATCGTAAAAATCATCGAAACTAAGATAAGATTAAATTTTATAAATATAACAATGAGGTATAAATTTATGTTGCACAAGATCGAATTTAATCCAACACGATTGACTGAACGTATTTCTGGCAAAATATAATCAGATTGCGGACATATAAAAAATATAATACAATCTTCCCATCGACAATAAAAAGGAAACATAACGGCTTGTCGACTGATATTACTAGAATCAGAGGTGGGCCATAAACACTCATCCAAGAGTATCTGTTAAGAACAGATAGGAGGCATTCAAAGCCATTATAAAACAAAATATCTGCTGTATCTGGTTGATTCAAATAATAAGTTCTATTAATTAAACTGTGTTGATTTGTTTAATATCAATTTCTTCGTTTTTGGAATATTGTATATTACTTACTAAAAATTTTCAGCCACTTTCAAAGCTAGGACAATACGGGTAAACCCTTAATTTGAATTAATAATGATCCGAATAAACTTTTGCTGAAGTTTTAATCTATGTTCTGACGGTTTGTTTCTGCAAAAAACACTAAATCTGCACAAGTGGTTTTTGCTATATTCCTTCCCTCTTTTAAATGTGGCGAGCCATACTAAGGTCTTGGAAGCAAGATCAAGACCCTTATATAATAATTTGTAATAGGTTTAGGCACTTCTCCAGAGCAGGTCATTAATGTGTGAAATGCAAGGATATCAGTATAACATCCTTACATTTCACAGATTAATGACCTGCCCTGGAAATATATTTCGAAAAGTGTTAGACCAGTAAGGAATCTATAAATTGGCAGGAAAGTTTCGTGAAATTTTTTAACGACTAGCTGGATTCTATATACCATGGAAGTATTACAGTATGTCAAAACGTTGGTGATCAGAGCCTGCGCCCTGATTATCCAATGAGTACTAACGTCGGCGCATAATGGTAGTTAGATCGTATTGCAACTGGTTCGTGACTATATTCGTACACTAGTTTGCAGAAACATGTAGAAAAATATAGCATCCTTACATTTCACAGCTACTCACATTTACCCCGGAAGCCTTGCCACATTCCACTCATCTCCCTCATCTTCAATATATTTGCTTCAATTTAATCAACATTTTCATTTTACATTCTATTTTTTTTCTTATTCGTTTTTTTCAACAACAACGAATTTATTAAATACATCAATAACCTATAAGTAGCATACAAGAAAAAACATACAAGTCATATCATAGTCAGAAAATCGGCAGCACAACTCCGGCCTTCAACTATTCATGTCTTCTACTTTCTCTTCTATGGCCTCAAATCCAAAGGGATCTGAGCCCACCAACCGATCCAACACGCCGCCTTTCGACTGAACCACCCGGGGTCTTTCACCCCCCCCGAAGAATCCAATCGAGACGGACTATGCTGGGTAAACGAGAGATGAGGAGCTTAAGAAACCTTAGCCGTTGCTCTGGGGGACGTCCTCTCGAAAAGAAGACTAATCCCGAGATAGCCCAAGTGCCCCAGAGTCGCACGTGGGTTTTCCCTTTCAATGACAGATATTGATCCCGTTTCAGGGCCCACCTAGCTTTCTTCAGGATACATTTGAATCTATCCAGGTCGGCTTTCGCCGACCAGTTCACCGTAACGGTGAACCCCAGGTATTTTACTCGACTTGTAAAGGTGGGGAGTGGTTCAGAGGCAAATATGGAGGAGAGCGCAGAGAGTGCTAGTCTCTTAAGTTTTTTCTTTGTTGCAGGGGATCCATGAAAGACTACCACCTGCGATTTTGCAGAGTTTAAAATAAGATTGGATTGGGGTAGCTGGTCTTTTAATCTTGAAAAGAAACGGCTGATGTCAGAGACTACGTCTTTACACCTACGTCCAGTGAACAGGGCTGTGGTGTCATCAGTGTACACCACTAGACGTTGTTCGCGTTTAAATGTTTTGAATAGTTTAATAGAGGCAGCAAGGTATAAGATAGGAGAAAGTGTGAAACCTTGAGGCACACCGTAATAGGGTAGAACTGACGCGCATCTGGGTCGTCATTCATAGTAAAAACGCTTGGTATACAGCAGGATCTCCACTCTGTTCACAATTCTCGCAGGCAACCCGAGGGACCTGAGAGAAGATATCACAAAAGGAATGGAGATGCGGTCAAATGCAGCAGAAAAGTCAAGAAAAACAGCCACAACTAGATGATGGCTATTATCCCGACAAAACTGCTCCACCTCACCAACTGCTGAATGGACCGAGCGTCCTTTGACGAACCCATGAAAACCTGGAGGGATCAAATTACACCTACTTAAATGGTCGCGGATTTTACGCGCAAGCGCTTTTTCGTAAATTGACACGAGGGCATTTTGAATCGAAATGGGTCGCAGATCTTTAGGGCATGAGCAGGATTTTTTCTTTGGAATAAAAACACGCTTACTAATATTGATGCCTGCTACATCGGATGGGGATGCTAAAAGCATTGTGACGGCCACCTCTCTTCTCTGATCAGCTGTCAAAAGCTGACAGACCAGAGAAGGAAGTGGAGCGACGGATTTGGAGGTGCCCGGTAGTGGACCCCATGAGTTAAGGATATCCGTAACAGATAGATCCCTACTCCTGAAGTTACACCAAGGCGGGATTTGTTGAGGTGATTGAGTTGCTCCATAGTTGTGTACGGCTAGTGACTCCTCTAAAACTTTATCAAGGCCTACATTCCCTATCCAACCCAATGCTCTATCCTTCCAGCAAACAAACTTCTTCTCCTTGAAAATCTTCCCAAAGGAAGACTGAGAAGGACTAAGGCGAGCAATATTCGTTATATCCTTACTCAGCTGGAACCTATATCTAGTGCTCCAGTATTCATTTGAGAGAGCCTGTCTAGCGGAAACAGAGAGATTAGGGAGGTTCCGCAATTTCGCTAAGACCTTGAGTTTCGTCGGAGTGGGATTGCATATACGACCTTTATAAGTAGTCGATAAAATCGCGTTAGCTTGCGAAAAGAGGTAGGTATTAAATTCGGTCAGCCTCTCAGTTCCTATTCTTGGAAAGAGTTGGATAGCCGCTTGAAAGAAGGCCACTCTGATCGGATCAAAGTGAAACTTCCTTCGAAGCAACGTATCTTCCTCAATTCTCCAACGAATTAGGTCATGACAGGTGGACAATTTCTCGGGCGATTGCTCCGTGCAGAGGGGCTTTAACAACCACCTCGAGTGAAGCAGTAAAATATCGAGGACTGAATTTGTTGATATGCAATGAAAGGTAGGGGAAGGTGGTTTGTGAATAAGATAACCGTTCCTAGCTCTGCGAAGTGCTGCATTGATCCAGCGACCAGTTCTGTCGTTGAAATCTCCAAATATCATGTCGTAGCCGCTGTCAATAATACTATCCAGGGTGACACGGTTCTTGTGTATTTCCCCAGGACGGATGTATACATTGGCTAGACTGAGGCGTTTACCGTTCTTACAGAGTGAAACTACTAAACAAGACATAACTGGACATAAATAGTTTAATAGGAGGGATGACCTTAAAGAGCACTTAATTAAGGTTAAGAGTCCTTGAGATGAAGAGGAATGTGGAGGGGTTATGTACGGAGTATAGTAGGAACAAATGTGCTTTGGATAAATCGAGTAATGTCCTGGGGATAGACGGATAGACCGCGTCTCCTGGAGGACTATAACATCTGCATCTCTACCGGATAGAAGTCTAAGGGCAGAAGCACCTCCCGAATTCCACTGAAGGGTATTCAGTGAAAAAGGCTCACGATTACTCTGCATTGTGGTGGATTAGTTTGATGTGAGATTGCCTACTAGTAGGAGCTAGGAACGGGAAGGTTCCCCTTTCCCGTCACTAGAACCATCCGGGGCAGGTACTTGCCCATGGGCAGCATCTTAATTTTCCCTTATTTTTTTACTCTTTAGGAGATTGCCAATATTGATAGGAGGGATGGGATGAGCCAAAGCCCCCCTCTTTTTGGATGATGGAATTGCTGTTGATGATGGAATAGTAGGGTTAGTACAGAATGTGGCAACAACAGAGGATACTAAAACTTCCATCTTCTTATACATTGTTTCTATACGTATATCAATTGCCCGCATGATATCATCGTCCATCGTACGAGTGGCAGCATTTGCAAAGGTACCAGATTTCGGTTGGGCAGCAGACTTCTTAAATCCATTTTGATATAATTTAAAATGGCTGCATTTTCTGCTCCATGCAGGATGGGTCCCCCCACAGTTAGAGCATAATGGAGGGGATACACATTTTTCTCCTGTCAACAAAGCCGGACACTGGGGGGAGCCACACACTCCACATGTCGATGGCTCACTGCAGCTTGAGGCCCAGTGCCCCCATTTGCGGCACCGGTCGCAGTGCGGATATGTGAATTCTTCTTTGTCAATGATTGAAAATCTGAGATTAAATCCCATGAAGGGATTACAAGCTGAATTAGCCAGCGATTCAGCCCGCTCTAGGGAAGCTGAACAAAATCCAACTGGTATTTGATGTCCGCTCTTGCCTATTATTGAACGGAAGTTCGATATTTTAAATGTTTCTTTTAGCAACTCGATATCATTCTCTTCCAATTGACTAGCAACAATTGAAAACTCACTAACCTTTGGAACAGGCGATTTCAGAGCAGCATTTACCTGTATTTCGTCTTTTTTCATTGTTTTTACTAGAAAATTGACTGGAAAACTGTTTTTTTTTCACAATCCTTTGTTTCTCCGACACGCTTGTTCGTACTCATTTTTCGATGCAATCCCGATTCATTGTTTTTTTTTCTTTTTCTACGTGGGCTTGCAAGCGCGCATATGCGTTCATTTGCCACTACAAGCAGTCAAGAAATTTGTACAAGCAGTCAAAAATTTACCATCGGTGCTTCAAACAACTTACAAAATCAAGCTAATATGGAACGGAACTCAGGTATTTCCAATGTAACATAGAATTTTTAAGCCAAAGAAAACAAGGTTAGTCCTATTTCGTCTAATTTTTTAATCTCAAGCACGGATGGAGAACTCCCTCCTGTGCCTAAAGTGGTGAATCTGGTAATAATCAGACTTCTTCAACCATTTGAAAGGAATAATCTTTTTAATATTTTTCTGAGAGAGTTTACAAGCTCTTATAAGAAGAGAATTCTATTTAATTCGATAAAATATTTAGATTCCGAAATCCGGGTTTCTTTCAGCTCTCCAGATCTGGCAGCATCGTACCTAGAATTTTTCGAAACACACCTAAAAGAATTTGGGTCAACTACTTACAGGCCTATTCAGGCGACTTTGAAAATTAATAATTTTCCGCCCTTCGCAACGGACGAAGATATCATTGCTCTCACATCTGAGTTCAAAATTCATAATATTCGCCCAATCCTGGGCAAGAAAGGCCAGGCTATACCAATAGCATTCTGTTCTACCGCAGTCGATCAGGCGGAATGTCTGGCTAAAAGCAAATGTAACCCCTTTCTGGGGTACAATCTTTCTTTCAATATCGTAGATGCTGATGACTTAACATACCCCCATTGCAATGGGTGCCACCTCTGGGGGCACTGGTCCTCGAACTGTACTAGGCCCCATACGTGTGGGGTTTGCAGCTCTTCCGAAGTCCATGAGGGGAAATGTTCTCTCCCCCCTCTGTGTTCCAATTGTGGTGGTCAGCACCCGGCCTGGTCTAGAAGATGTCCTATCTTCAAAGAATACAAATTAAGGCATTGTGGGGCACCGGTCAAACCGGCCCACTTTGCCGCTGCCAGCTTATCCAATTCAAACGGTTATGGTATGTCGGACACCGACATTTTTAAAATTGTTGACGCAAGACTACAGATATATAAAGACGAGATTCGAGCCTTAACGAACCATCTGATAGCGAAATTCGAGGAGTCCCGTTCTCCTCCATCGACGATTCTTACCTCTTCAAAGAGAGCCCCCCGTTCTAAGAAGAGATCATCTTCTAAACAAAAGTTGGCTTCCTTGAAGTTGGCAAAGAAAGATGATATATGCTGGGAGTTGTTGGCCTCAAAGGGAGATGAAGATAATGCCGGTGGGCAAGTGTCTTCTCCTGGTAGGGCTGGGAGTGAGAAGGGCAACTTTCTCTCTCCTAGTTTCTGCTAGGAGGTAGGCATCCCACTCCAGCTGTCGTAACACAATGCAAAGTAGTCAAGAGCCTTTTTCACTGAATATACTTCAGTGGAATTCGGGAGGTGCTTCTGCTCTTAGCCTTCTATCTGGTAGAGATGCGGATGTTATAGTCCTTCAGGAGACGCGGTCTATCCGTATCCCCCAGGACATTACTCGATTTATCCCCAAGCATATTTACACCCACTTCACTCCGTACATAACCCCTCCTCACGCCTCTTCATCTCAAGGTCTTTTAACCCTAGTTAAATGCTCCTTAAGATCATCCCTTCTTTTAAACTATTCTTGTCCAGCCCTGTCTTGTTTAGCTGTTTCACTTTGTAAGAATGGTAAACGTATCAGCATAGCCAATATCTATATTAGGCCAGGGGAAATTCACAAGAACCGTGATCACCTGGACCGTATCTTGGGTAGTGGCTATGACATGTTACTCGGTGACTTCAACGACAGAACTGGTCGTTGGATTAATGCAGCACTCCGCAGAGCCAGGAACGATTACCTTATTCACAAACCACCGTCCCCAACTTTTCATTGCTCAACAACTAATTCTCTCCTCGACATATTACTGCTTCATAAGATGTGGTTGTTGAAACCCATCTGCACTGAGCAGTCGCGCCAAAAACAGACCATCTCTCATGACCTAATTCGTTGGCGGATAGAGGAAGATACGTTGCTTAGAAGGAGGTTTCACTTTGATCCCATCAGAGTGGCTTTCTTTCAGGCGGCTATCCAACTCTTCCCCAGAATTGGTAATGAGAATTTGACCGAATTTAATTCCTTCCTCTCCTCGCAAGCTACCGCGTTTCTTTCGACTACCTATAAAGGTCATATTTACAATCCCACTCCAACAAAACTCAAGGTTTTGGCTAAAATGCTACGTCTTCCCAATGTCTCTGTTTCCGCCAGGCAGGCCATCTCGAATGAATACTGGAGCACTAGATATAGGTTCCAGCTGAGCAGGGATAAGGCGAACATCGCTCACCTTAACCCTTCTCAGTCTTCCTTCTGGAAGATATTCAAGAAGGAGAAGTTTGTCTGTTGGAAGGATAGAGCTTTGGGTTGGATTGGTAGTATAGGCCTTGATAATGTTTTGAAGGAGTCACTATCCCTACATAATTATGGAGCCACTCAATCTCCCCAACCAATCCCGCCTTGGGGTGACTTCAGGAGCAGGGACTTATCTGTTACAGATATCCTGAACTCCTGGGGGCCACTTCCGGGCACCTCTAAATCCGTCGCTCCACTATCTTCTCGAGTCTGTCAGCTTTTGACAGCCGATCAAAGAAGAGAAGTGGCCGTCACAATGCTTTTAGCCTCACCATCCGATGTAGCCGGCATCAATATTAGTCGTAGAATTTTCTTACCAAAGCATAGTCCGGTTTCATGTCCCAAAGATCTGCGTCCCATTTCGATTCAAAACTCCCTCATCTCCATCTACGAAAAAGCGCTTGCGCGTAGAATCCGCGACCATTTAAGTAGGCGTAATTTGATCCCACCGAGTTTTCACGGGTTTGTCAAGGGACGCTCGGTTCATTCAGCAATAGGTGAAGTGCATCAGTTTTGTAGGGATAATAGCCATCAACTAGCTGTGGCTGTTTTCCTTGACTTTTCTGCTGCATTTGACCGCATTTCCATTCCCTTTGTTATCTCCTCTCTCAGGTCACTCGGGTTGCCTGCGAGAATTGTTAACAGGGTGGAGATATTACTGTTTACCAAGAGGTTCTACTATGAAGACGACCCTGATGCGTGTCAGTTCTACCCTATTACAGGTGTGCCCCAAGGATCCCCACTTTCTCCTATCTTATTTCTTGCTGCCTCCATTGTACTATTCAAGAATTTTAAACGTGATCAACATCTAGTGGTATACGCTGATGATACCACGGCCCTGTTCTCTGGACGCAGGTGCAAAGATGTCGCTTCGGACATCAGCCGTTTCTTTTTAAGATTAACAGACCAGCTGACCCTATCCAATCTTATTTTAAATTCATCCAAATCGCAGGTAGTTGTCTTTCATGGCACCCCTGCGACAAAGAAAAAATTAAAGAGACTAGCACTCTCAGCTCTATCTTCTATATTGACTAATCAACCACTCCCTACCTTCACAAGTCGAGTAAAATACCTGGGGTTCACTGTTACGGTGAACTGGTCGGCGAAAGCTGACCTGGATAGACTTAAACGTATCCTGAAGAAAGCTAGGTGGGCCCTGAAACGGGCTCAGCATCTGTCGTTGAATGGGAAAACCCAAGTGCGCCTCTGGGGTACTTGGGCTATCTCGGGATTAGTCTTCTTTTCGAGAGGACGTCCTCCAGAGCAAAGACTAAGGTTTCTCAAGCTCCTCATCTCGCGATTACCGCGCATAGTCCGCCTAGATTGGATTCTTCGGGGGGTGATAGACCCCGGGTGGTTCAGTCGAAGAGCGGCGTGTTGGATTAGCTGGAGGGCTCAGATCCCGCTGGACCTGAGGCCGTGACATCATTATGAAGACTAAATGCTATTATGAGTTGTCTTATTTGAACTGCATTTTTTTTTCTCTCTTTTCGTTATTTTTTAGTGGTTGTTAGTTATTTAAGAAATTCCTTATCTTATCTTATTTGCCACTATAAATAAATATTTCGGCAACTATTATTGATACGACTTTTCCAAAGAGTGGAAAAAATCAGTCATTCATACTATCTTTAAAAATGGAGATTGATCTTCAGTTAACAATTCAGTATCACTTGGTTATGCTGTAGAATGGTAGAGCGTATCATACATGATCATAAAGTATCAAATCAGCTAACTGAGTCTACGTATTTAATATAATTATAAACTAAACAAAACATAAAAAGGCTAAATCAAAAAGTACTAATTAAATAATAAAATTAATAATTGTTTTTAGATTTTCTATAATTTAAATCAAGTTAAAATAAAAAAATTGAAATTTAAAATAAACATCATTTTTATGAATTGACTAATAAATAACAGACGTTGTATCAGAATAAGAATTAGAGGTCATCAGGAGGAACTGCTATGCTATCAGTTTTCGGCTCAACTCCTCTACCCAACATAGAAGAGGGGCCAAAGGCGTGCTAATGATGTATTTCCTCTGATAAAACTATCTAGTATCTTATTCTAATACAAAGTATATTATTTATTATCCATCCATAAAAATTTGCTACTTAAGAGTTTAAATTTATTCTTTATATTATTGTGTTGATTTATATATTTTACTATTTTCTGCTTGATGTTATTTTTATAGTAACCTAGTTTAAAATATGTATCTATTAAATTATTTAAATGATTTTGAAGAAAGCCAATATCATTACATATTGTTGCAATTCTTAAAATTTCATTATTTAATGTATTATATTTTATATTATATGGTATGCATGAATGCTCATGCAAAAATATTTTTCTTGTAAATTTAAATATGTCATCTTTACGATATAAATTAATAGTAGTTTTAGTTAATGTTAATTTAATGTTCATATCTAGATATTCACCTTCTTTATCATTAATATTGGTTTTGTTAAGAATAAGGCTTTCTGGATATATTTGTTCACTAATTTAATAAAAATTATTAGAATTAAATACACATATATCATCAATGTATTGAAACATATTTCATATATTTATATTGTTTAAATTTAGTTTTACCACAGTTATGAACAAATTCATATTCTATAAAGCTTAAAAACAAGTCAGCTATAATTGGGCTACTATTACCACCCATTGGAACACCTTTTATTTGTCTAAATATAGATGTCCCTACCTTTAAATAATTTTGATTTATCAAAATATTTGAGGATTCTATTAATTCAATTTTATCCATATATTTATATTTACTTGATGGTTTAATTTTTGTTAGATAGGCGTTATAATTATTATAACATATATATGTATATCTTTTTCCGAATATAAGATTAATTAATTTTACTAACGCTTCTTTAATATCTACTAAATCTAGATTTGTATAAAGCGTACTAAAATCGTATGTATTTATATTTTGAAAATTTATTCCTTTTGTCTGTTCTAAAATTTCTTTTGTAGAATTAATACTGAAATAGTGTTTTATACCAGTATTAATTTCGATTACATTGCAATATTTTTTAAAGTGTGCTTTAATTACTTTAAGTATTTTATTCATATAGACAGAAAGTGGTTTTAATGTACATTTAAACGCACTACATATGAACCTAGGTTTTATTGGATTTTTATGTAATTTTGGATTCCAATATAATATAGGTATAGTTTTATTATCTAATTCAACCTTTATACCCTTTTTATCCATTATAGAACAGTGACTTGTAATAATTGTTTCTAAACTCAACTCACTACGTTCATATGTTGGATTTACATTTAAATCATTAGAATTAACCTCTTTCATTAGTATATCATAATAAAGCTTTTTGCATATGAAGACAAAGTTATTACTAGCTTTATCAATAGTTGTTATTATATAGTTATCCTTTAATTTAGTAAGTTATTTATACATATCTTTATTAATTTTATCTTTCCTTTTATAATTGTTTGTTATTTTCATTTTATTTTTAATTTTATCAAATATATAATCTTTCCAAATTTTTATCTTAGATATATTCGAGCTTTCACTATTAATCAGCTTACTAAAGTAATCATTTAAGTTATTATATAACGAATTGTAAATTTTATTTTTGTCGTTGTTATTATTTAATCTATATTTATACCTTTTTGATATCAGCTTTCTTAATTCACAATTTTCAATTAATTCTAGATTATGGGTACATATATGTTCATTTATTTTATCAAAACTGATACTTTTACAATTTTATTCTGTTTCCATTATGTTTCTAATATTATCGTTACATATTGATTTTAATTCTTTATTATAATTATAAATTTTTTGTCCTAATGGTGGTAGGAGTTTATACCTTATTTTAGGAATATATTTACTTAAATCTGACCCTATTATTTCTTTACTTTTAGAATTATTTAAAAGTCCGGCTATATTTATGTTATCTATACATTTATTAATGAAGTTTATGGTTAATGTATATTTTCTATTGTTATTATTAACATTTATTGTACAATTATAGTATTTTGTATTACAATAACTGTCTATTATACAACTTAGCCTATCATAGTCGTTAATTAATTTTTGATTAATTGAACAAATGATATCTTTAGAAATACTTCTTATATTTACATAAAGATCTTTTAGCTTATTATCTCTTAAAAGTTGTTTTAATATTTTTAATTGTTCATTTATATACATATTTTTTTTATATCTTTAACTCTATTTTTCCTATTCCTTTTATCACCATGACTTCTTGGCTTGCGTTTAACCGGATTATTATAATATAGTTGTTTATTATTTACTATACCACTTCTGCCAATTCCTTGTACCACGTTATTCAATCCTAATGAGTACATGGAATTAAGCGTTTTAATCCAAAAATCTTCTCTTTCTAATAGTTTTTGATTTAATATTGAAATGTTTTCTTCGATAATATTTTCTAAAATAAATAATTTACAGTTTTTAATATCATGTCCTATTAATCTCATATGTTTATGAAATATAGTTTGACTATTATGCTGTATATTATATATGTGTTGCCTAAACCTAGTTTTTAACATTTGATATGTTTTTCCTATATATTGCAATCCACATGTACATTGTATTAGATACACTACACCTGTGGAATTGCAGTTACAATTATTATTAATATTTAATGAAAAACATGTGTTTGTCGTATTACTTACAATACAATAATAATAAAAACGTATTAGTTTCTAAGCAACATGATTTTCGTAAGGGCTATTCGACTGTCACAAATCGCCTCACAGCTTATCTCGATTAGTCAGCTAATAAAGCAGGTTCCACTAATACCGACATTATTTTTTGATTTTTCAAAAGCATTCGGCAGAGTAGCAAAAATGATTTATTTTTACGTGGGAAATGCGTGCCGGCGCACGCTTACATGACCACAACAACAAAAAATCTAAATCATGTTTTGAGGAGGTGGGTACGGAGGCGGCATTTGTATGTAATAAAGGAGAGAGCGCGGCGGACGTCGAGTGGGAGCTGATTCCAGGCGAGTGGGGCGGCAACGAGGAAGGATCGGAGACCGTACTTGTTAGAGTAATTGGGAACGTAGAGAAAGAGGGAATTATGGGAAGGCAGTGATAAAGAGGTAGGACGATTGTCGTCTAAGAAAGAGAGATTGATGAACGATAGGGAGCGGACAGCGATGAGACAAAAAATTACGAGAAGGCGGAGTTGTATGCAGAGGTGGATGGTGGGCCACGAGAGTTGGGCAATATATATGGATGTGCGGTCAACCCGACAGAGACGTAGGAGCATTGAAACGGCGGAGTTGATGATGCGTTGTAGGGGTAGGATGATTGATTTTGGAGAATTAACGAAAATGGTGAGGCAGTAATCGATTTTAGTGAAAAGAAGCGATGAAAGAAAATAAGTACAGGAATGGAAGTTGATAAGGGGGCGGATACGGCTAATGTCACGGAAAATTAAGTTAGACGAGCGGACCTTGTCGCAGACAAAGGGTTTAAGGGCAATATGATCATCGAAATGGAAACATTAAAAAGTGAGATTGTGGACTATGGGGATGATTGATGAGGCAAAAGATACAGTGGAGGAGATATGTTAGATTGACGATGGAGGAATTACATTATTTTAGACTTGTCTGGGTTTAGAACGAGACGAAGATGGGAGAGACGTCTGTAGATAGAAGAAAGACAGTTGGAGATAGAAAAATGCGATATCGTGTATGCGATGGGCGGGTGCATGAGCATATATGAGGATGTCATCGGCGTATTGAATAACGTTAAAGGATTAAGGTTTGACAAACGGAGAGAGGTCGCCGAGTAGAAAAGAGAAAAGCAGGGGTCCTAGGACTAAACCTTGTGGGACCCTGCAGAAAATATGGATGGGAGGGGAGGATGGTCGTTGTAAACTTTCATATATGCGATTTCTGTGGAGTGATTACAACGGAAAGCGGATTGAAAAGGAGGGTACAGATTAGATGAAGATAGATAAACGTTGATCTGTATTAAGATATGCCGCTCTAAGAGCTTGCAAAGAGTATGGAGGAGTGAAATGGGTCGATAGCTAGAAGGAAGTGATGGGCCCTTCGATTGTTTCTTAAGTAGGGGACGAACGATGGCGGATTTCCACTGTGATGGAAAGATACGACTGCGGATCTTTTAATCTGCAGTCGTATCGAAAAATGTAGTTGAGCGGTTGTACGAAGGGAGCAATTCCAAGCAAGAGGAGCATCAACAGGAAAGGAACGGAGGCGGTAATTTGTCGAATAATTTGGAGTGTAGAGGAGAAGGGAATGTGATGATCTTAAAGATAAAGAAGCAAGGTGAGATTTATCGAGAGATTGAAGATGTAAGTATGAAGAGGAATTGCAATGTAGTACATGATGGGTCAGGAGAATCAAACGAAGTTGGACACGATGGCTAATTATGGGAAGCCAAAAAAAGAAAATATGTTGAGATATGTGGTCAAAACGTCAGAGACAGGCGAACCCGAACGGCTGAGTTTGCAATACGTTAAAGAGGTTGAAGAGTAGTTTTGGTAGAGTTGGGGAACAGGCTAAGACAATAATCGATTCGGAAAAATAAAAGTACGGATAAAAGAGAAAAACAGGATCGAAAATCGATTAAACCTTCGAATACGGCGAATATCATGGAGTAACTGGAACGAGGAGCGGAGTTTACCGGAAACAAATGGCTTGAGAGCAAGATGGTTGTCAAAGTCGAAGCCGAGGAATACGATATCATTAACGCCAGGAAGAATTGTTGAGTAGATGTATACGGTATGTGGAGTAATGTCGAGGTGATGAGGAATTATCCACATGATTTTTGGCTTTGCAGGATTGTACGATAGGCGAAGCGAATAAGGGTGTTGGGAAACGGATAGGAGCAAGCGGAAGTGAATGCAAGATCATCGATTTGAGAGCAGGATAGATAAGAGTAGAGGAGAATGTCATCAGCATATTGCATGACATGAAAGTTGTGTGTTCTGTTATTGAAGAGAGATCACCGAGAAGAAGGGAGAAAATAACGGGACCAAAAATTGAGAAACATCCTTGCGTGAGAAGACGGTTGAAAGACAGAAGAAGCTGAATGAACACTGAAAGAACGGTCATTGAGATAAGAGGAAAACTAGGCTACAGCGAAGTTAGAAAATTCATAGTCATGACGGACCTGATAGATAAGAATATAATGATCGACAATGTCGAATGCAGATGATAGGTCGAGGAAGATTATGACGCTACAAAGTTTTTTTCTCTCGTGATTGTAGAAGATAACCAAAAACTTTGTGACACGTAAGTTCTGTTGAATGATTATAACGAAAAGCAGATTGAAACGAAGGATATAAATTTGACGTTAGAAGATGGGTATTAACCTGATTTACTACAAGACCTTCAAAGAATTTTGATAAGGTTGGGAGAAGAAATATATGACGATATGAGAACGGAACTGAAATGTCGAGAAAATGTATTTTTAGAAGTGGACGGACAATGGCATATAGTTTGACGGCAAAGTGCCGCTGCTGATAAAAGAGTTGAACAATGTTGTCGAAAACGGAGCTACTGAATGGCAAATGAGCTTAAGTACATAGAAAGAGGGTCGGCAGGAGAATATTCGTTAGGCAATAAAAGGAGAAATTTTAAAAGTTCTTCAGAGGAAAAGGGAAGGAGATAGATAATTATCTATAATAATGTAATATTATTAAATAACACAGGTGAAGGGAATGATATGATCTTAAAGATAAAGAAGCAAGGCGAGATGCAAACCAAACAAGAGCGCTCGATTGTCTATGAGGAATTGAACGAAAGTGTTCGGAATGCTTTAGATTACGCAAGCATAAGCGGATCATAATGGCTTACTGCTTATCTATCAATCACGCCTAAAAGTATTCAACGGCAGTCGCTTCCCGTTCAATAAAAGAATGTTTCCTTTCCGATGGATATAGACTTCTCGAATAGAATGCAACTGGACGACCATTTTGCGATAGAATTGCAGTGACTGTATTCGAAGATGCATCGGTTTCTACACAAAACGGCAACTCTTTATCAATAGTAGTAAGTGAAGCTTTGCATATTTCATCCTTTAATTCATCGAAGGTCTTTAATTGAGTATAATTCATTGGAAACGAGGCTATAGATAAAAGCGGTCCAATTTTTGCGGAATAATTTAGTATCCATTGACTGTAATAACTCAGTAATCCAAGAGCCTTTTCATGACAGCTGGATTTTCAGGAGCAGAAAAGTTTCTAAGTAGTTCAGTCCTTTGAGGATCAGGCTGGATTCGACCACCGTCGATTATATATTCAAGGTAGTTTAACGAAGTTTGACGGTAGACAGACTTTTGTTCATTAAGCTTAATATTATATTTCTTGATCATAGTTTCGAACGCATGCAAATTTTTGTTGTGATCTTCTAAAGTACTTCCAGCCACCACAACATCATCAACATATATGAAGGTATTTTTAAGTCGATTAGAGCTTATCAGATTAGACATTACGCGCTGGAAAGCTGCTACCGAGTTAGTCAGACCAAAGGGAATTCGCTTGAATTGGTACAATGCTCCTGCGGCTTGAAAAGCTGTATAAAATCTCTCATCTTCTCTCACTGGACATTGGTAGTAAGCCGATTCAAGGTCAAGTTTAGTGAAATATTTGTATTTCGACAATTCGTTGATCATATCTGAAATTCGGGGCATTGGAAAAGCGTCAGGGAAGGTGAATCGGTTGATAGTTGCAGAATAATCCACGCCCATGCGACGTTTATGTCTATTAGATGTCGTAACTAATACTTGTGCTCTCCATGGCGAGGTTAAAGTTTCTATTATGCCATTTTTCAGTAGGAATTGAATTTCGTTTTCGATAAATTTTTGATCGTCAAGAGCATAGTTACGTGGCTTAGTAGCGATCGGTCGAACATCATCAGACAATTTGGAGAATAGTGTTGGTGGCGTGATCTCCATACAGTTCAATGACGATAGTATTAGTTTTGGTCTGTCCTTGTCGTTTGTGAAATTAAATGTCACTGTTGTGTTCAGTCCCATAAAGTCTTGTCCCAATACAACCGGAGAGCATAGGTTCGGAAGAACCAACAGTTTGATTGCAGTAAACTTCTTTCCACCGATACGTACGTCTACAACACAGTGTCCTTTCGTATGAACCGAGTGGTCGGATGACGCCATAAAGATCATTTCCGAAGATAGCTGTTTTCGCAATTTTGCAGCAACCACTATATCGGATCGAACAAAACTCTTTACACTGCCAGAGTCGATTAGAGCTGCCGTCGAATAGCTATCCAACCGTACGGGAATCGGTATCATTACATTAGATGTCGCGAGCGTATTTTCGAAGGCTGCTGAGCATTTTGAATTCGGGCTTTGGCAGACATTTGAAAAATGGCCACGCTTTTCACACTTGAAGCAGGTCGCGTCACGAGCTGGACATTGCTGTCTGCGGTGTGGAAGACGTCCACAAAATCTACATTTGGAATCATTTGATTTTGTCCACCTTCCAGCGGCAGCGATATTATCGTCTCTATTATCTAGGTGGATATCTTTATCGACGTTTTGCGATATTTGAGCAGAGAAGTCGGAACCTTGAGAAGATTCGAATGATTTAGCATTTCTTTGAGCCGTTTCAAGAGATTGAGCCGTTACTATAGCATCATCTAGTCTGAGATTCTCCCGTTCGAGGAGCCGTTGACGTATTTCTCCACTTTTCAAACTTATAATGAAGGCATCTCGTATTGCTTCATCTATGTATTGAGCTGCGGAAACTGCTTGAAAATTACATGATCTGGCGAGTCGCTTTAAATTTGCGAGGAATTCGTCAACAGTCTCTTCTAATTGTTGCTTGCAAGTTGCCAAGGTATAGCGAGCGAAAACAGAATTCGTAGGTTTGTCGTAGGCTGCTTCGAGGATAGCAATGGCTTCATCGTAGTCTTTACAATCGGAAATCGTTTCGAACACATTTGCTGATATATAATTTGTCAGAAGCCGTAACTTGTTGATTGTTCTATCAGGATGACCAACTTCCAACTCCGCCACACAATTATCGAACATTCGTCGCCAATGCCTCCATTCAGCCGCGGTTGTGCTTGAAGTACCAATAAAGCGAGCAGGTTTCATTAAAGAATCCATTTGATTGGAGATCGAGAAAAATAGTTGAATAAATTGTAGTGATTTTACTTTAGTAGTCAGAAAGAACCAACATGAAAGGCTTTATTCAACTATCTACAAATAAGAAGGTAACTTAAGGTAAATTTGAATAATTCAATTAATCAATATAGTTATACAGTTATCACACTACGGATACGAAATCTCAAAATTGCGTCAAGAAATCGGAGCATTAGTTATGCGTTGACTTAGAATGAGCATTAAAAATCCTCGATCCGCTTTACTACGTCCAAGTCGTGCCTAGTGAAGAAGATATATAGAGTCGAATCAGTTCAAAGACACCAACTTATTCAATTATCAGATTATTACTATTAAGACTCTTATTATTAATATTGACACCTTGCAGAGGTTCCTCCAATTGAAAGAGTCCAGGCCCGTTCCGTCAAACTGGATCAAAAGATACTACAATTTAACGAGTAAGGGTAGTTTAACGGCGGCGACTTGTTTGCTTACAGAAGACGAAAATAATGAGTTACTTCGTCCAGATACAGTTATCAACGATAACTGTATCTAGACGAAATCTGGCTTGTATCTGTATTTGGTGTCGGGATAGGCAGGAGTTGACGCTATCTCGTGGAGGCACATGCTAACTGATTTTGGCAAGCACTTTGGCGGATTGGCTGATGCGTTGGCCGCACTAGCGACTCGCATTGCAACTGTAAAACTACCCACCGAAACTATCAAAGCCTTCGTGGCTTGCCGATTAGTAGCATTACCTAAAAAGGGAGGAATCCGACCAATTGTTATTGCAGACGTAGGTCGCCGTATCATCTGTAAAGCTATACTTAATGTCATCAAACCAGATCTACAAGACGTTGCTGGAAATATTCAACTCTGTGCGTTACAACGCAGTGGGCTAGAATTTGCTGTACCCTCATTACGTGACGATTTTGGGAGTAATTCGGAGGTTGGTATGCTATGTGTGGATACTAGCAACGCATTTAACAACTTGAATCGACGTGTGTCCATTCAAACTGAGCAATTTATCTGTCCAGCGTTGGCATGTACGTTCGTCAAAGTGTATTCTATTGACGCTCAACTTGTTCTGGGAGGCGACACTCAAGGGGATCCATTAGCAATGGCCGCGTTCGCTATGGCTTTGATGCCACTCATTGAAATTATAAGCGAAAAATGTCCGAAAAAAAAACCCACAAGTGGTATGCGAATGATGCAAATTTTGTTGGTCCCCCGCGAACGCTTGGAAAAGTATAGAGAATAAAGATGCAATATGGACCAGACCATGGATACTACGTGAATTCTACTAAAACCTCTCTACTTCTTCATGACTAATGGAGTGAAGCGGCTAGAATATTCGTTGACGTAGACATAAGGTATGATGGCTGCAGCATTTTCGGATCCGCAATTGGAACGGAAAAATATTTGGACAAAACCATAAAAGATCAAGTAAATGGATTCGTAAGATTGGTTGGTCAGCTTTGCGATGTATGCGAGGTTGACCCTCGTATAGCGTTTGCTGGTATAGTGCATTCACTCCAATGGAAATTGTCTTACGAATAGATGTCGTGAGGATCAACTTTGTTCGCTGCACGTTGCTACAGTCGATGATTTTATATACAGACTTACAAAGCAAAGGCTAAGTGAAGGATTGAAAGTTATCTTGACCTCACCCATCAACCAGGGTGGCATCGGAATCATGGATCTTTTGTTACCTGTGATTAGGAATATGACGCCTTTCAAAGAATTTGCTCCACTTACAAATTGGAGGTTGGCGGAGATAGTTTAAGGCAACACCAACTAGTAATTTGCAGACTAATTGCAATATCAAAGAAAGAGGCTTTACGACTCGCTTCATCAAAGCAAATGAAAGTGTAAATGAAAAATTTAGTACAGTGCATTAACTATAGTGGCATTCGGAGCATCGAAAGGGTTAATCGCACTCCCAATCAATCACGAAAATTTTCATCTATCGCCCAACGAATTTCAGGACAGTTTGGCCATGATTTATGCCTGGGAGCCTGCAAACTTACCTGCAAGATGCGTTTGCAACGCGTAAATAACCATTCCACATCTTCTTTCGTGTAAACGAGGAGGTATTTGTATGGGTGCACGACGGGTGCTTTGACATATCGCGAGGCTGCAATCCACGAATTCAGAAGACAAAAACTACGCCGAATGCACATGTAGCTTGAAACGAGTAATCGGGTTTGACCTATGTCGAGCTGCATCGATGTGCATCAGGGGTCATCGTTCGACCCGGGATCGTCCAGATAGGACTAGCAATTTTGTCAGGGCCTTTCATTCTATGTCAAAATGACCCGCTGAGCATGGTCACAATCGATAAGATTTAAATTTTGCTTTTTTGCAAAAAAAGGCGAATTGTTTTCAATGGTCTATTTGCGGGAACCGTTTTCCTGTACAAAGCATGAAATAAATATATTGACTTAAAAAATTATCAATATTATTATCTTATTATTATCTTTTTATTAGTAACTATCATTCCTTTGGTTTTTCCACCTCGAGTGGCATTGGTAGGGGTGCACGACGTGTACTTCAACACATCGCGAGGCTGCAATTCACGAATTCAGAACAAAAAACCTACGCCGAATGCATATGTCGCTTGAAACAAGTAATCGGGTTTGCCCTATGTCGAGCTGCATTGATGTGCATCATGGGTCATCGTTCGACACGGGATCGTCCAAATAGGAGTAGCACTTTTGCCAGGGATTTTCACCCTGTGTAAAAATGATCAGCTGAGCATGGTCACAATCGATAAGATTTAAATTTTGCTTTTTTTTGCAAAAAAAATGGCGAATTTGTTTTCAATGGCCCATTTGCGGGAACCGTTTTTCTGTACAAAGCATGAAATAAATATATTGACTTAAAAAAATTATTATATGTTGACTTCCAAGGGAGCTAAAGATCGTAATATACATTAATATACATATCTGTATATTACATTTGTTAGGGGATCGTATTCTAACAATCTATTAGAAACCTACCCTAATTGTGTAATCCGCTAGCCGGATCACTGCTTTTCATGCTGCCACTTGAAATGTTTTTAATTTTAACTTTATTGCATCTATGAGCTGAATTTCTTCTGGTTGTGGCAAGACATTATAATTACTGCTGCTCGTCACAACTAGACGAATTTCAGCTCACAGATGCATTCAAGTTAAATTAAAAACATTCATTGCAAGTGGCAGCATGAAAAACAGTAATCCGGCTAGCAGATCACACACATAGGGTAGGTTTCTAATAGATCGTTAGAATACGATCCCCCACTGAAAGTAATGTACAACAATGTATATCTAAATCACTGTAGCAGCCAGCCAAGTAGATGTAGGGTTGAATCAAGATACAGACGTCATAATAATACAATAATTTATTTAAAGTGGCAAATGCGTGCAAAATGCACGCTTACATGACCACAAACAAACAAAAAAATAACATCAAAGGTCACAGGTAATTAGTTAATTGTTGAAATAAAATTGGATTTGGCGTTTGAAGTACGGCATAGATGTTGATTGGCGGATATGAATAGGCAGTTGATTCCACGATAGAGGAGCAGCCACAATGAAGGAGCGGAGTCCAAAGGAGGTAGAGTAGTTTGGGACATGTAAAAGAAGGGAATTACGGGAACGCAGAGCACAATACACAGTACGAGAATTGTCGAGAAAAGGAAGGTTGAGAAATGAAGGGGTATGAGAAGTTATAAGGCGAAAAGCAATGATAAGAAGACGAATTTGAACACGACAATAAATGGTAGGCTAATCAAGAGAAACAAGATAGTGGGATGTATGATCAAAACGACGAAGACGGAGGAGAACTCGGACGGCAGCGTTGATGATGCGTTGTAAAGGAAGAAGAGTGGATTTAGGTGAGTTGGAAAATAGACTAAGACAGTAATCAAGTCTTGAGAAAAGAAGAGAAGATATGAGAGTCATACAAGAAGGGAAATCGATCAATCTACGAACTTGACGGAGATTGCGGAGTATCAAGGTAGATGAGCGTACTTTATCACTAACGAAAGGTTTAAGTGAAAGTCGGTTGTCGAAATGAAAGCCTAGGAAAACGAGATTATCAACGATAGGAAGAATTGTAGAATTTAGTGATACGGAAGGAGGTTCTACGCCGAAGCTTCGAGGTAGGATCCACATAATTTTAGATTTATCAGGATTCAGAGAAAGGCGAAGGGAAGAAAGATGATTGGAAATTGAGACAAGACAGCTGGAAACAGAAACACTAAGATCATGAATACGATAAGCAGGTGCATGAGCATAGATGAGAATGTCATCAGCATATTGCATAACATGGACGTTAAATTTATGAGAAATCGAAGACAAGTCACCGAGAAGAAGAGAGAAAAGCATAGGGCCTAATACGGAGCCTTGTGGAACACCGGTCGGGATGGATGAAGGATGGAGAGAGAAGAGTTAGAATAGACGCGAAATGTACGGTTTGACAGATATGAAGAAAACCATGATACAGTGGGTAAAGAGAAGCCATAATCATGACGAAGGCGATGTAGAAGAATCGAGTGATCGACAATGTCAAAAGCAGACGATAGATCAAGAGAAACTATGACACTACATAATTTATGATCGCGCGATATGAGTAAGTCGTTATAAACTTTAAGACAGGCAATTTCAGTAGAGTGATTAGAGCGAAAAGCGGCTTGGAAGGGAGGAAACAAGTTAGAGGAAAAGAGATATGTATTAACTTGCTTGAGAATGAGACGCTCATGGAGTTATGAGGGGGTTGGGAGAAGTGAGATTGGACGGTACGAAGATATTAGTGAGGAGTCGAGAGATTGCTTTTTGATGAGAGGACGAACAGTGGCGCATTTCCAGATGGAAGGAAATGTACGGCTACGGATGGACGAGTTGAACAATGTGGTTAGGAAGGGTGAGATAGAGGAGCAGATATTTTTAAGCAAGTGAGTGGGAATAGGGTCAGAAGGGGAGGTTTTATTAGGTAATGACAGCAGAACCGAAGAAACTTCATCAGACGAAACGGGAAGAAGGTGGAATAGTTCTGGGAGGGAAGTATTTAAAGAGAAGAGTGGGTACAAGGGGGCTACGGGTAGTAGGAAAAGTAAATTAGATAGCTTAGCTTGTAGATAAGAAGAAAATGCATCAGGATTTATATTACAAGAAGTAGATGATCGTGAAAGAATTGAGTTTAAGATTTTCCAATAAGATTTAGAGTTTGAAGATGACTCGAGTTGATTTCGTTAAAAGATAGTACGTTTAGTACGTATAAGAATAAGATGTGAACGGCGTAGAGAAAAGTAGGAATCACGGAGATTTGGAGGGAGTGAGTTGGGAGAACGTTTAAGAAAGCGAGTATACACAGGAAAAGAGTGACCGAGTCGACGCTTAGAAAGACTACAGTCAAAATCGAACCAGGTAGCACGGTGCAAGCGTTGAATACAACGGGGTCGAATGGGCAGAAGGTGATTGAGCATCGACGTAAGTTCAGAATTAAACAGTATGCAGAGATCATTGAAAGATAGTTAAGTGGAAGCGAAAAGAGTAAAGAATTGAGTAAGGCAGAACAGAAAATCGGGATATCGAGATGTTTCCAAGGTCGACTTGGAGAAGCTAATGTTGGAGGAGGAGAAGGAGGATGGGGACGAGTAAGAGTAAGAGTGACAAGGAAATGATCGGACAAACTGGAATCAGTAATTGACAAGGAAGTATAGTCATTGAAGCAGATAGGGACAGCAATGATGTCGAGAGCACCGCCGAGAATATGAGTTGGGCTTGTTGAAAGTAATTTATAGTTAAAATCAGAAAAAAGATTAGTTAAAGTGATAGAGTCAGAGTCAGACGGGCGATCAAGACGAATGTTAAAGTCACCGAGAACAAAAGAAGGAGTATAAGACAATGTACAGTGAGACATTATATCTGCAAGGTCATTAAAGAAGTTATGTGATGGGGCAACTCAACCTGGACGGTATACAATCACAAGTTCAAGAGGGAAAGGAGTTGATAATCTGCATATGAGTAATTCGAACGAGGTGTAACGGATGTTAACGTTGATTTTACGTAAAGACATTGGGTGACGAGCAATGGCAACAATACCGCCATGGTTAGAAGCAGTAGATGTATGAGAGGCATTTGGACGAGCTGATTCAACTAGAGAACAACCAGAGCGACATAGACGACGAATAGCAAGATCGTCAGAGTCAGAGTGCCAGGATTCGGTAATGCAGAGAATATCGATAGATAATTGATCGAAGATATCGAGAAGCATATCAGCTTTATGAAGAATGGAGCGAGTGTTGAATAGACTAAGACGAAAAGTATGCTTAGGAGCGAGATCGACTAGCGAAGAAGACAAGGGGGAGAGATGGGACGCCATCGAATTTTTGGCCTTGTGTGTACAACGTGAAAATTTCCGTTGATTTGACGTATAGATAAGGATGACTCGCCGTTTGTTTCACGTCGATGTTTCTCAATGCGAGCTAAATTGAGCTGGGCAATATCAGAAGGGGAGCGGTCAGGAAAGATACGGCAAGTAGATGAAGTGGTAAGAAGTTTAAAACGTTGGGAGAGTACAGAAGAGGCATGTGAACTATGTCGGAAAACGATTTTTAAGAGTGGAGGACTGAGATGATTAGATTTAGTGGATTTGTTTAAACGGATCAAAGATACAGGAGCGATATTATTGAAGAGGGATGGATTATTATAAGGAAGAATAGTGGCTAGGATAGACCTCAAAGCAGATACATAATCATCGAGGCGACATTGAGGAGAAGCAGATTCGGAAACCTTTAAATTAGATATGATAATGCATCGATCGCGCGAAGGAAAACGATTACGTAGTGGTGGACGGAAAGACCTGGTAGCAGTAGAGGCAGAAGAGCAGATAAACGTGAGAATGACAGGGGTGCTAAGCGAAGATTTAAGATAGTTTGAAGCATGTGTGACAGGAGTGGAGTGTTGAATTGGCTGATCGGAGATGTTACTGGAGATGATTTTGACGGAAGGATGTAAATTATTGATAGGTGATACGGTTGGAGCATGTGTGACAGAAGTGGATTGTTGAATAGGTTGAACGGAGATGTTACTGGAGATAATTTTGACAGAAGGATGTAAATTATTGAGAAGTGATACGGTAGAGGTAGAGTAAGGAGAACGTGACGAGAAGAAAGAAGTATGATATGTTTTTAGATGTGGGGATGAATAGGAAAAATGAGGTACGAGATGAAGGCCTTTACTGTTTGCATTGTTAGGAAGATGAAGATTAAGGGAAGTTTTATCCGTAGTTAAAGGAGGAGTGTGTGTGAGAGAAGTTTCAAGAACGGGTTTCATAGATGACGAAGGAGTTAGGAAGCAAACGGATGACGACGATAGATTGGAAGATATGTTGTCGTTTGTTGATGTTCCATGTATAACAGCGGTCTGAGTCGACTGAGAGATATCATCAAGTTTATTTATTGAGCACAAATCTGTTTTGCTAGCGTTCAGAACGTCTCCACAGTTTGAGTGGTCATTCTTCATTAGCTTACCTACGAGGGCAGCACACAGAAGCAGCAGAGGAAATTCCGATTTAAAACGTTGTTTTCGTCAGTGAAAGGAATGGCAACGTGAGTCAAAACATTGCAGTTCTTGTTGTCCCATCCAATTTGCTTTTCGATGTAAACTTCCTTGACGGACTTGAGTTGCTGGCCGACAATTTTAGTTAGCTTTCTCTTTGCCATAATAAAATGTTAATTAGTTAGTTATAATCAAGAATGTTTAAACTCCGTTAGTCTGCAAGTCGTTAGTTGTAAGTAGCGAGCGGATGTCGTCGATGGTTGTCGATAATTGTCAAGCGGATGGTTGTCCTTAGTTGTCGTCGAAGGTTGTCGTTGGTTGTCGTCGAAGGTTGTAGTTTGATTGTTTTACAATCTTGGTGGACAAGATTTTCTGGAATCTGGAACTGAAATCTGGAACTGAAATCTGGAATGTATGTTTATTAGAAAGCAATATTTTTTAATTGTCATGAGTATTAATCTGATCAGCACCAGTGTAGAATTTCAGCTCGCAGATGCATTCAAGTTAAATTTAATTGATCGTTGATTTATAATTTGGATTTGTAAGTATTTATAACAAAGACAATTTATAACCAGTTTTTATAAAGTTAACTTTCTCTTATGCTGTGTATTTGAACAATGCGCTGGTGAGATTGATGATTGAATATGTTTATCCGGCGGTCTTTCCTTGTAGCGTAAAGAAATTGACGATTTACAGAGCATGTCTCGTCGCTTTATAAAATTACGTCCGCATGTGTGACATCTTTTATTTATATCATTCTCGCTTAAGCAGTTTAGGTATAGTATCTATACGCGTGTGGTTGATAACTCTTGACTATTCTTACTGTTCATCAAGTTGAGGCGTATACTGCGGATTGTATAGCGTTTAATAAGATAATGAGAAGTATAATGTGTTCCAAAAAATGGTAGTTTTTGAAATTGACGATTCGTAAAACATATCCCGTTGCTTTACGAAATTGTGCTCACATGTGCGACATCTTTTCTATCATTCTGGCTTAAGCAGTTTAGGTTTAGTATACATACGCTTGATGTTGATGATGTATGATCTCCTGACTATGTATCGCATTGTTAGTCAAGTTAAGCCTATCCTTCTGATTTTATAGTGTTTAATAAGATAATAGAAGTAGAGGACATAATAAAAAATTGGTAGTTTTGAGTCACGGAAGGTGTCCATCACATTTCTGACTTTCACATCGAGCGATTAACGCGTGGAATAGTTTTCCTGACAACATCGTGGACATATCCGATGCTAAATCATTCAAAGTACAGCGGATGCGTTCGATGAGTTGCGAACGTACTCCTTTGCTGGTAAACTACCCATGGTGTTAATCGTATCTGCGACGACGATTACTAATGTGCATTTTTATCTTATATTTGTGTTTGTTTTTCTATTTTGATTATTTTCTGTTCTAGTTATATGTGAGTGGTCAAAATAGCCATATGGCTATAGATTTGAAGTATAAATAACAGCATTATTTTGCAAGTCCAAGCGCTTTGTAAATCCACAGCGGTTTGTTCTTATTACTTAGATCCATTCCCTACCCCGTAAAATAGGATACATATGTCCTATTATGTAAGATATAACATATACTGAAAGATAAGTGTCATATCCTGCGGGGCACCATTTAATATATTAAATTCGGTAACCTTAACTGTTTTAATGCTTGCACGAAAACCTCATAACTTTGAATTTATTAGTTAATGATTTCTTTTGTACATGTACTTTGTCTGGTTAATATAACATTCTTCCAGCTCAATATGTCGGCAAAAACGTAAGGCAGGAAGTTCGTATTTGAACTTGTCCGAATGCGAAATCTCTTATTATCTTAAATGGATATAATCGTTTGCCTACAATTTCACCATTTCTTTATCACTTTGTCATATAGTCCTGTTCATCTTAATCGTTGAAGTTTTTATCATACCGTATTCTTACTCTGTCTTTGAACAAGATAATCAGTCCCGGTTTTAGATTGATTGTAATATAATAAACTGACTAAATTTGATGACTTGAGATAAAAAGTGAGCATTTAAAAGTTTGGTTTCAATTAACATGTTATTTAAACTTCAATTTTGTTAATAAGTTATGGTGATCTTAATAAATTTCAATATTTAGTAAACTTCTAATTTAAGATTGTTTTGGCTGAGCTGCACTAGACGATTAACAGTAAAATTCACGGCCTAGAACATTTTACGAGGGATGTTGGTTAAATTATTATAATTTAAGGTCGTTTTAAATGAGCTGCACAAGGCGATTACCAGTAAAATTCACGTCCTTGAGCATTTTACGACGGCTTTTATTAAACTATTTCTAATTTAATATCGCTTTGGCTTTACGACCTTGAACATTTTACGACGGCTTTTAGTAAACTCTTTCTAATTAAAGATCACTTTAGCTGATCTGCACGAGACGATTTCCAGTAAAATTTACGGCCTTAACATTTCATGACTACTTTTAGTAAACTTCTAATTTAAGATCGCTTTAGCTGAGCTGCCTATGCCCAGTAAAATTCACGGCCTTAACATTTTACGACGGCGTTTAGTAAACTGTTTCTAATTTAAGATCGCATTGGCTGATCTGCATGAGTAGTTAAATTAGCAGTAAAATGCACGGACTTGAACATTTCAGAGGGCTTCATTAAATAAAGTCTAATTGTCTTTATTTAACGATTGATGTCGATATGGTGAACATTTACAAAATTAAATTTAGAAATTTAAAGTCCATTAATCCTGTAACTACTTTAATAAAGTTTAAAATAAAGTAATTTCAGTAATTTTTATTAATTAGAGTAAAAATAATGCACTGGAATTAGGTTATCATGTAGTATAAATAGTGCTATTTTTCGAACTCATGTAAAATCTGGTAAAATTAGTTTCATTTAAAAAAACTATGATCAGGCAAAATAGCCTTATGGCTAAGCCTTGTAAGGCTTAGCCATAAGCCTTACGAACACAACGGTATATATTGCTTGCCATGAGTTGTTTAGCACAGCGGAGCGGTCCTTAATGGATATATGTATATATAAACATCTTGCTCCGTCTTATTCAACATCAATGCCGCAAAATCACTTCAATTACCATGAACAGCGAAAAATCAGAAAATATGCCGAGCGAATATCGAGATTTGAGAGGGCAAGTTTCTTCCCGTTGGTTTTGGGGCTAATGGTGGTGCCGGTGATACAACTATCAAGATTATGAGAAGAATGTGCTACCTTAAATCGGAGAAATCTGCACGTCCATACAACGAATGTATTCTGGACTTGAGAATTAAAATTGGATTTGTACTTGCAAGGGCAGCATACTTACACATTTGGATTATCCCATCTTCTCGAGCACACGTGAAAATCCCATATCAAAGGTTTGGAGGGTCTGGGACAGATCGTGAGTAGCTGGGTGCAAAGTGGGAAAGATGTTTCTTTATTCACTTTATATTGTTGCCCGCTATGGGACCTTTTATTAGATTTAAAATGTTTTTACTTTTTTTAAAGAGAAAGCATTTTATTATTATTCCAATACATACCAAAGCAAAAAGGCTATTCAGGCAGAGTCCAAAAAATATAAAACAAAAGCAAATGGTCAGTCAACGTAGCTAATTAGGGTATTCTAGTGGTAGTGTTGAATGGCGGCATTGTTCATGTATCCATTTGTAGCATCGTGATTTAAACGTTCTCAAACTGGGGGCTGCAACGACTTCCTCAGGCAACGAATTCCACATGTTAATTCCTCTCCTTGAGAGTCTATACACTTTTGGTAATCTGCCAAATCTAAATTTATACAAGACTCTGCTATGTCCCCGCAACTGATCTACCCGCCTAGTGATTACATCGGTGGGATAACCTACCACATCATTCGACATATGCCATAGACATCGCATTTCCAAGGATATGAACCTCTCACGTACCGACAACATCCCAATACGACTTAGACGTACATAATAGTCAATACCACTTAAGCCAATACAGAGCCTCGATCCGCGCCTAAGAATATACTCCAGGTCTAATAGTTCTTGCTTAGTGACAGGGAAACAAGCCTGAATGCAGTACTCCAAGTGTGGCTTGACGATGGAGATGAATAACCTCTTGAACATATGACAGCTTAACCTGAGGAATGCATTTTTAATACAATATAATGCCCTAGTAGCTTTACCTAGAAAAAAGTCGGTGTTCAACTTTGTTTTCAAGGATCTATGGACAATAATCCGAAATCCTTATGATGAGACACTTCCTTTAAGACCATATCTCCAATAAAGTACCTTAGAGTTTCAATAGGGCGACCTAATTGCATGAGAACACATTTGTCAACATTCAACCGTAGTCCGGTAGAATCACACCAATTTGACAGAGAGTTTGGATCATTTTGTAGCGATACTTGGTCAGCAGGTAAAGTATTCTTGCTAGATTGTTTTTAGTAGATATGACAGCAATGTGACACATGTTCAAAACCCTTCTGAATACATTACGTGAAATTTGTGTTAATTTGCATTGTACAATTTTATAAGCTGGCAGAACATCCATTTTAGCTACAGTTATGTATCAATAATTATATTTAAAAATAATGTTGTAACATTTAGGTATTGGACATTTTAATTATTACATTCATTTAATTACACTGTATTATTCAGATTCAATTGACTTTAATAGATCAAATTAGTCAAGTGTTAAAATGCTCAATTTTCAAAAGATACCTCAATTGACGAAATTGTTTTGCCGCAATATAACCGATGCTGAACGCAGTCGAATAAAATCGATAACTTTGTTTTCAAGGATCTATGGACAATAATTCCTAAATCCTTATGATGAGACACTTCCTTTAAGACCATATCTCCAATAAAGTACCTTAGAGTTTCAATAGGGCGACCTAGTTGCATGAGGACACATTTATCAACATTCAACCGTAGTCCGGTAGAATCGCACCACTTGATCAGGGAGTTTAGATCATTTTGTAACGATACTCGATCAGCAGGATTTCTAATGATCGACCAAATCTTTAGATCGTCTGCAAACGCTAGATGAGAGCATGATAAGCGGAGTAGCAGATCATTAATGAAGATTATAAAGAGCAGTGGGCCAAGGACTGATCCCTGCGGTACGCCAGAATTAATATTTACCGAATAAGAAAACACACCCCCCACACAAACTCGGAAAGACCTATTCGATAGAAATTCCCTGACCCACTCACAAATATATGAATGAAGTCCATAGTGATACAGTAAAGACACTATGCCGTCGTGTGGTACCCTATCAAAAGCTTTCGAAAAATCAAGGAATACTGTATAAACCTGAAACCCAGCCCCCAGAGCATCATCCCATTTTTCACACGCAGTTAGTAGGTTAGTAAGGCATGAACTTCCGATCCTGAAACCATGTTGAGATTCAACCAATATGTGATTACGATCCAAATGATCCCTGATTCTACTAGCAATGATTCTTTCTAAAAGTTTGCAGAATACGCTAGTCAAGCTAATGGGCCGAAAGTCCGCGCAAAAGCAAGCAGGATGCTTTTTGGGAATAGGCACCACAATTGCACACTTCCAACTGTCAGGAATCCAAGATGTGTCTAAGCTGTATCTGAAGAACATAGTTAAATCATTGCTCAGTTCGTTCGCTAGGGATTTGACGAGGAAGGGGGCAATATTGTCTGGTCCCGGAGATGTAAACGAATCGAGCTTCATAACCTCGTTCAACACCTCATCCACTCAGAGTGGACGAACACAACACCGATGAGCAACCGGAACATACTTCCAACTAAAGTCATGCAATTTGTTAGAGGTCAAAGCCTGTACCAAGAAGCCATCAGCTAAATGTTGAGCAATTATAGACGGATCGGTCAAAGTTTCAGTTGGCGTTTGGATTAAGCTAATTGTGGCGACAAGTGTTCTGTTGTTTCTCACATAAAACCAAACCTCCTAGGATTCAAAGATGCATCCCTGACGATACTATCTTCGTACGAATAGCATTTCTGAAATTTTAGCCGATTGCATAAGTTCCGAGAGTGGATGTAGGCACATTTGGAAGCAGGAGAACGCCTACATTCGCGCCACAATTTGTTGCGGGATCTGATAGCATCGAGAAGCTCTCTGTCGAACCAAGGTGGATGTCCATGCTTTAACTTGCAGGCACGTAGCGGAGCAAAGATATCAGAAATTCGCATCAATTCATCATGGAGCAGATCAAAGACTACAGTAACCTCCAAACCGAAGTGGATACGAAGACTATCACAGATACCTTTTGGGAAGTTTGCAGCTAGTTGACTAGCATCAACACCTACCCAACAACGTTTTTTAAAATTAGAGTTTTGTGAGGCTATGTTGAACAGCAACAGTCGCATAGAGAGTACACAGTGATCGCTATTGCCAATTGGTGCGTCATAACGAACACCTGAAACGTCACCCAAACACTTAGTAAAGACCAAATCGAGTATAGAAGGCGTACCTGTCGCACAAGTAGGTTCTTTAATATGTTGAACTAGTAGCATCTCGAGTAACAGAAAGTCACTCAGTACTTTCCCAATTCCGTGAATTGGTCGTGAATGACTATTTTTCCAGTCTATTTGGGGGATATTGAAGTCACCCAGGAGCGAAATCAGAGGATACGAAGATAAACTCAGCAAATGTGATTTAAGAGAGTCAAATCTTAATTCATAGGACGGAGAACGGTAAAGGACGCAGAATCGGGATCGTTGACCATTTCCCAGTGTAAAAGCAAGACCTTCAAAGGAATAACCTATATCGTCGCGAAAAGCCGAGATATTCGATACCAGGAGACTATTTCGCACATAGGCGGCTACCCCACCTCCACGTTTACCACATGAGCGATCCGAACGTATTAGAAAATAGTTAGGGATGGCAACACAGTCATCCGAAATGTCAGAATGTAGCCATGTTTCGGTTATACAAAATACATCACAATGTTTTGAAGCAACTATGAATTTAATTTCCGAGAACTGAGCCAGGAGACTACGAACATTTGAAAAACCGACAAAAATGTTCGTATAATGGGAAAATTTGACACGCTCGGTGACACTATCGATGTCTACTAGTTTTCCTACACACGAACCATCACTACTAAAGAGGTCTGACTCTACAGAAGTAAGGGATGCCACCGGACAGTCGGACGCCACTTGACCACCCGAAAATTCCGGACACATAGGTTGCCCTCACCACTTTCCAGCCGTCGATGCAGCTCGTTGAAAGCCTCGTGTCTTCTCAAACGATCTGCAGGAGATAAATCACGGAGTATATGAAAATCAGAGCGCGATAATCTAAATGCATGCTTGAGTAGGAAGTCAACATGATCTTTTGAGTCTAGAACAACTTTTAAAAGTCTAGGTCTATCAGAAAGTTTCTTGCCTAGACGAAAAACTCTTCGAACTTTAAGACACTTCGCAACATCCACATCGCTCTGGAGAAAAATCTTAGAAAACACTGTGCGAAAATGCACAATATCGTCATCCAGTCTACTTTGGGGATTGTTACTGAGAGATTCTTCAACACCGCTCACGATAACGTTTAACTCTCCTCTGGAGTTAAATTGTCTAGAGCTAAATTGTTTAGAGCTAGCAGACGGAACTAATGAAAAATAAGTCTCAGGGGTAATTGATGGCCATCGATGATTTGGAGGAATCACTGCATGTTGTTTATTATTCGGAAGGCTAACTATTTGTCGTAGATTATCAATAGGCCTAACGATAATCTGACTAGCCTTTGCAAGATCCTTAACGCTCTCAATTAGCGGGGCTACTATAGGAGCAACAAATAAACTGCAGCGGGGATGCAGTAGCTGCGTTAAGCACAAGGACGCCCACTACAATCACTACCCAGAGGACAATTATGAGAACAATCACTGCCCGAGGAAGTGTTAACATGAGTTGACAAATCAACATTCGCATACTTGAGGGCGGAACATTTGTCATCTACATCAAGACCGGCGCTGCTCGAGTCCAATATATGGGGATGAACAATAGAATCCAAAACAGGAAGTTGTTTGAAGGAGTAATCCATCACATTAGTCTCATGCAATGCATCCCTAACGAAGCATTGAGTTGAATTGTTATTTAAGGGTATGATTGAACGATCGTTCATTTCTAACTTCGACTGCTGCGTGAGAGAATGATTGAGTACATGAATAGCATTATTGGTTCCTATCTCAGATGATTTTGGAGTGGCCGAAACAATAATTCCTGACGACGAGCTGCTTGACTGCCTGAACGCTTCTGAACTCCTTTCTGGTTCGTCAATACTATAATCTTCCCCATCGCTGTGACTGTTTGAATCTGCGTTCCTCTCCAAAGCATTTATTGATACTTGCTCGTCACAATGGCCCTTTAACAACAAGGAGAGCAATTCGGAGGCAAGAACCCACAAACAAAATCCCTAGACAGTAGCGATTTCGTCAGGCAGGATGGAACTTTGACAGTTGTCCATATGTCGCATCCAGATCTGCTGTAAGAGACCTCGCGTTGCTGATACACAAAGGAGGGGCTTTCTAATTTCGGTACAGTCTGATTGTGAGTACCGTTAATCTGCTGACTTGCTAAGCATTTTTCGTTTCTGTCTTCTTTGTTCTTGCCATCGATTGTTGTGTTAACTCGCTTCGCTTGTTGTAATTGAATAATTGTGTGTTTAAGCTTGTGTGTTCGTTGGGCTTGCTTGTAAGTAGTTGTGTATTGTAAGTAGTAGTTGTATAGTCGACTGCTGTGTATTTACTTTAGATTGTAAGATGTTTGTTATTGTATAGAATGTGTATATTAATTAAATTGTAAGTAGTTAATAGGTATAACAAGATAGTTTAAACTATTTTATTTATAGCAAAAGAAAAATAAACAATAACACCATAAATTTGACTAATAGGTTTTAATTAATTTTTAATTAAACTCAGTGTACGCCGTTTGTCGAGTACCAGCGCTAGTAGGATGTCCCCTTGTTGATCGTGCAGCCCGGATGCACATTGATGTAGATTTGGCCATAACGATGCTTATTTTAACGACCTTAACATAAGTCTTGGTTATTATAAATCTTACAATCTAAAGTAAATACAATAAATAACATACAATTACTTACATAAATACAACGACAACCAAACGACAACCTTCGACGACAACTAACGACAACCATCGACAACCAACGACAACGACAACCAAACGACAACCTTCGACGACAACTAACGACAACCATCGACAACCATCCGCTTGACAATTATCGACAACCATCGACAACCATCGACGACATCCGCTCGCTACTACTAACGCGAACTACTTACAATTAACTACTTACAATTATTTAAAAATCGTAAACTATTGCAACCTACAGTTAATCGGTGCCAAGAAGAAAAATCTACCAAAAGCCAAGCGAGCAATCTCTGTTGATACCGATAAAACCGGCAAGCTCGAGAACATACAAGTGGAATGCTCCGCTAGCGGCTGTCAAATCTGGACATCAGTAACACATAATTGTGCTTTGGGTCAGGAAACTTGTGGCGGGCCACCGTTCTACTGCGGATTCTGTGCGGCGAAACAAATCAACTTGATAATAAAACGATTAGAGCAATTGGAAATGGAATCGCAGCATGATCGAATTTCTCAAATTTCTGACAAATCTACTGAGACAGTGAAGGAGCCGCAAACTGTATCGCAGCAAGATGGATTTTGTCAAGTTTATGATAAATCTACCAAGACAGTGACGGAGCCGCAAATTGTTACAACTAATGTATATTCACTCCCCGACACCCCACGTCCCGTCCTTCCCGTCTCGTCCCTCAATACCTTGCATCCATCAATCAAAATCACCTCCACCAACCTCCACTATCCTTCCACTCATAACCTTTCCTCACATCGCTTGCCACCCTCTTTATTATCATTATCCTCTATGTCTCCCGTCGTCAAACCAAATCCCTCCAAATCATCAACTGACAGCTCTTCTATCGTGATCTCACCTACTCACGTCAGTCGTCCTCCTTTACGGAAGCGCTTTGCTTCTCGCGATCGTTGCGTCATTGTTACTAATATCACGCCTTCTAACTCCTTATCTCCACAAGCACGTCTGGACCACGATGTTTCCGCCTTCAGATCAATCCTCTCGTCTATTGTTCCTTCGGATAAACCATCCTTTTTCAAGGACATTTCTCCTGTCGCATTCATCCGTCTAAAGAAATCTTCTCAATCTAATCCTTCCCAGCCCCCTCTCCTAAAAATTGTTTTCAAGCATCGCTCTCACGCGTCTTCTGTCCTCTCTCAACGATTCAAACTCATGTCATCTTCAACCACTCGAATTTTTCCCGATCGCGCCCCTTCTGAAATCGCTCAAATCTCTTCAGTTCGCATCGAAAAACGCCGTCGCGAGGAAAACGGCGAAACATCACTCTCCATCCGAAACATAGACGGAAATTTTCAAGTTGTCCACACCCGTCCAAAAATTCGATGGCGCTCCATCTCTCCTATGTGTCTTCTCCACTAGACTCTTTCGCCACAGCACACGGTTTCCGCCTCAGTCTCCTCAACACTAGATCTATTCTCAATAAATCCGATCTTATCCTCAACGTATTCACCAAGCAATCCATCGATCTCTTCTGCCTCACCGAATCCTGGCACTCAGATTCCGACGACCTTTCCATTCGCCGTCTGCTCTCTACCGGTTGCTCCCTAGTCGAATCCGACCGCCCCCTCAGCTCATGCCCTTCTAAATCCTCTAATCATGGCGGCATCGTCGCATTCGCGCGTCACCCAGCGTCTCTTCGCAAAATCAATCCCCCTTTCAGTCCTTGCTCTTTTGAGTTGCTCACTTGTCGTTATTCTAACCCGATCACTCTAGATCTCGCCATTGTATACCGTCCTGGTTCATCAGCTCCTACAGCCTTATTTTTTACCGAACTCGCTGACCTCCTTTCTCATTGTTCTTTGTCCTCAATCCCTTCACTCGTTCTAGGCGACTTCAATATCCGCCTAGACCGCCCCTCTTCCACAGATTCCATCCGCTTCATCAACATTCTATCCAACTACAATTACAAACTAATCTCCACTGCCCCCACACATATACTTGGTGGGGCACTCGACATCATCGCTGTCCCCGATCATTTTGCTGCCTACACCTCACTGTCCATCTCTGATCCTGGTCTATCCGATCACTTTCTTATCACCCTTGATCTCACTCGCAACCACACCCCTCCTCACACACCTACAATCCTACGTCGCCCTTGGAGAAATCTTGACCTCTCCCTTCTCCGCTCTGCCTTACTCAAATCGTCTCTATCATTACCCACAATAACATATTCATCTCCTCACAATCTCGCCTTTCGTTTCGACTCTGAACTCACATCCACTCTCGATATTCTTTTGCCCTTCAAGTCTTACCCACACCGTCGCTTGCACCGTGCCCCATGGTTTGACATTCAATGTCTACTCTCAAAGCGTCGACTCCGCCATGCTTTTCGAGTCTATCAACGCTCTCTCAGACGCGATTTCCGCTCGATCACTCCGTCTTTCCGTGATTCCTATCTTGCTCTTCGCCGGTCTCATCTCAACCTACTACGTACCAAATGCAACTCCTTATGGCAGCATAAAATCATCACTTCATTCAACTCTAAGACTCTCTGGCATACTTTTAACTCAATCCTGGCTCGTTCCTCTACGCCGTGCAACATCAATGCTAATGATTATTCGTCATTTCTCCAGACTAAAGTATCCACGCTGCTCTCTCACACCCCGGTCTCCATCCTATCCCACTCTGCCCGCCTAGCCTCATCCTTCCGGAACTCTTTCATCTTCTCCCTGTCTCACCTACAGAAATATCATCTGTCCTCATGTCCTTGCCAACAAAACCTCACCCGCCGATCCCCTGCCTACCCACATATTAAAATCTATATGCTCATCGATATCCCCATTTCTCACAACCTTGTTTAACTCGTCCATCCGCAGTCGTATCTTCCCTTCACACTGGAAATCCGCAATCGTTCGTCCTCTCCTTAAGAAACAATCGCTCGACCCCTCTCTTCCTTCTAGCTATCGCCCCATTTCGCTACTCCCTACTCTTTCTAAGCTCTTAGAACGCCTCATCTTAATACAAATCAACACTTATCTCTCCTCATCAAATCTGTACCCTCCATTCCAATCCGCTTTCCGCTCTAATCACTAGACAGAAATCGCGTGCATAAAGTGTACAACGACTTACTCATTTCTCGAGACAAGGCTCTATATAGTGTTCTCATCTCCCTCGACCTCTCCTCCGCATTCGACATTGTCGACCACTCCGTCCTCCTTTCTCGCCTTCGTTATGATTACGGATTTTCTTCCTCCTCCGTAGCATGGTTCGCCTCATACCTATCCGACCGTTCCTTTCGCGTCTGTTCTAATTCATCATCCTCCCCTCCCATCTCTATTTTTTGCTGTGTTCCACAAGGTTCAGTCCTAGGTCCTATGCTTTTCTCTCTTCTGCTTGACGATCTATCTCCGTTTATCAAACCTTACTCCTTTAAGGTCATGCAATACGCCGATGACATTCTAATCTATGCTCATGCACCCGCACATCGCATACACGATATCGGCATTTCTGCCTCCAACTGTCTTTCTTCTATCTACAAACGTCTCTCCAATCTCCATCTCGTTCTAAACCCCGAAAAGTCCAAAATAATGTGGATCCTCCCCCGTAAACCAAACATATCTCCTCCCACTGTATATTTTGCCTCATCGATCATCCCTATAGTCCACAATCTCACTTTCTTAGGCTTCCATTTCGATGATCACCTTTCCCTTAAACCCTTCGTCCGTGACAAGGTCCGCTCGTCTAACTTAATTCTCCGTGACATCCGCCGTATCCGCCCCCTTATCGACTTCCGTTCTTGTATGTCTCTTCTTTCATCGCTTCTTTTCCCTAAAATCGATTACTGCCTTAGCCTTTTCGCCAATTCTCCAAAATCCATCATCCTACCCCTACAACGAATAATCAACACCGCCGTTCGAGTGCTCTTTCGTCTCCGTCGCTTCGACCACACATCCACATATTTTGCCCAACTCTCCTGGCCCACCATCCACATCCGCATCAAACTCCGCCTTCTTCTCGTTACTTTTCGTCTCATCGCTGTCGGCTCCCCATCGTTCATCAACCTTCCTTTCTTAGACGATACTCGCCCCACCTCGCTATCGCTTCGTTCCTGTCATACCCTCTTACTCCACGTTCCTAATTACTCCAACAACTACGGTCTCCGATCCTTCCTCGTCGCCGCCTCACTCGCCTGGAATCAACTCCCTCTCGACGTCCGCCGCGCTCCCTCCTTTATCACATTCAAACACCTCCTCCGTTCACACCTTCTCGACACCTGATTCACAGTCTTGTTTTGTTGTGGTCATGTAAGCGTGCGCTGGCACGCATTTGCCACGTTAAAATAAATCGTTTTTTATTTTATATCTTAATATCATGATCCTTCTCGCGCCATCGTTTTCACTAATATACCTGAATCTATGTCGGTCAACATACAACATAGATTGGATGACGACTTATCCAAAGTTCGTGCGATACTATCAACCATTTTGGTAGCGTCACCGAAAGAGGTAACGTCCAAAATTAAACTATTAGCTTTGTTTCGAATTGGTAAAAAGTAGAATAATCATCCTAGATTATTAAAAGCAATTTTTACCGACGCAGCGGCTGCCAAAACTATTCTGAGCAACTCCTTTATCTTCAAGGTTCTCCCGTTAGATTACTAAATGATCTTGACAAGTTTGAACGTGAACGTCTTCGGGAGGTTAGACAATTATTGAGATCGCACTTAGATGCAGGAGAAACAAACTTAAGAATTCGGAATTTTCAAATTGTGCGACGAGGGACTCGCTTGAATTGGACTCCGCTGTTTGTGGATTAGATTTAGGTCCTCTCGTCGCTTCTAGCTTATCCAAAATACCCATTACAAATACATGTGATTACTTAGATGACATTGTTTATTATAAATCACCGTTGTGGTCTGGACAGGCGAAATTCAATAGTGCTAACAGTAAGGGAAATAACACATGTGCTTCAATAGGCTCTAGTTCTGTGATAATAATAAATAATAATACAATAATTTATTTAACGTGGCAAATGCGTGCAAAATGCACGCTTACATGACCACAAACAAACAAAAAAAGAACATCAAAAGTCACAGATAATTAGTTAATTGTTGAAATGGAATTGGATTTGGCGTTTGAAGTACGGCATAGATGTTGATTGGCGGATATGAATAGGCAGTTGATTCCATGAGAAAGGAGCAGCCACAGCGAAAGAGCGGAAGCCAAAATAAGTAGAGTAGATTGGGACATGTAAAAGAAGGGAATTACGGGAACGCAGAGCACAATACACAGTACGAGAATTGTCGAGAAAAGGAAGGTTGAGAAATGAAGGGGTATGAGAAGTTATAAGGCGAAACGCAATGATAAGAAGACGAATTTGAACACGACAATAAATGGTAGGCCAATCAAGAGAAACAAGATAGTGGGATGTATGATCAAAACGACGAAGACGGAGGAGAACTCGGACGGCAGCGTTGATGATGCGTTGTAAAGGAAGAAGAGTGGATTTAGGTGAGTTGGAAAATAGACTAAGACAGTAATCAAGTCTTGAGAAAAGAAGAGAAAATATGAGAGTCATACAAGAAGGGAAATTGATCAATCTACGAACATGACGGAGATTGCGGAGTATCAAGGTAGATGAGCGTACTTTATCACTAACGAAAGGTTTAAGTGAAAGTCGGTTGTCGAAATGAAAGCCTAGGAAAACGAGATTATCAACGATAGGAAGAATTGTAGAATTTTATGATACGGAAGGAGGTTCTACGCCGAAGCTTCGAGGTAGGATCCACATAATTTTAGATTTATCAAGATTCAGAGAAAGGCGAAGGGAAGAAAGATGATTGGAAATTGAGACAAGACAGCTGGAAACAGAAACACTAAGATCATGGATACGATAAGCAGGTGCATGAGCATAGATGAGAATGTCATCAGCATATTGCATAACATGGAAGTTGAATTTATGAGAAATCGAAGACAAGTCACCGAGAAGAAGAGAGAAAAGCATAGGGCCTAATACGGAGCCTTGTGGAACACCGGTCGGGATGGATGAAGGATGGGAGAGAGAAGAGTTAGAATAGACGCGAAATGTACGGTTTGATAGATATGAAGAAAACCATGATACAGTGGGTAAAGAGAAGCCATAATCATGACGAAGGCGATAAAGAAGAATCGAGTGATCGACGATGTCAAAAGCAGACGATAGATCAAGAGAAACTATGACACTACATAATTTATGATCGCGCGATATGAGTAAGTCGTTATAAACTTTAAGACAGGCAATTTCAGTAGAGTGATTAGAGCGAAAAGCGGCTTGGAAGGGAGGAAACAAGTTAGAGGAAAAGAGATATGTATTAACTTGCTTGAGAACGAGACGCTCAAGGAGTTTAGAGAGGGTTGGGAGAAGTGTGATTGGACTGTACGAAGATGGTAGTGAGGAGTCGAGAGATTGCTTTTTGATGAGAGGACGAACAGTGGCGCATTTCCAGATGAAAGGAAATGTACGGCTACGTATGGACGAGGTGAACAATGTGGTTAGGAATGGTAAGATAGAGGAACATATATTTTTAAGCAAATGAGTGGGAATTGGGTCAGGAGGAGATGTTTTATTAGGTAATGAGAGCAGAACCGAAGAAACTTCATCATACGAAACGGGAAGAAGGTGGAATAGTTCTAGGAGGGAAGTATTTAAAAAGAAGTGTGGGTACAAGGGGGCTATGGGTAGTAGAGAAAGTAAATTAGATAGCTTAGTTTGTAGATAAGAAGAAAATTCATCAGGATTTATATTACAAGGGGTAGATGATCGTGAAAGAATTGAGTTTAAGATTTTGCAATGAGATTTATAGTTGTAAGATGACTCGAGTTGATTTCGCCAAAAGATAGTACGTTTAGTACGTATAAGAATAAGATGTGAACGGCGTAGAGAAAAGTAGGAATCACGGAGATTTGGAGGGAGTGAGTTGGGAGAACGTTTAAGAAAGCGATTATACACACGAAAAGAGTGACAGAGTCGACGCTTAGAAAGACTACAATCAGAATCGAACCAGGGAGCATGGCGCAAGCGCTGAGAGCGTCGAAGTCGACTAGTCAGAAGTTTATTAATGATAGACATAAGTTCAGAATCAAACAGAATGCAGAGATCATCGGGAGAGAGATAGTTAAGAGGAAGTGGAAAGAGTGAAGAATTGAGTAAGGCTGTGCAGATAATAGGGATATCGAGAAGTTTCCAGGGTTGACTTGGTGTGGATATTGGTGGAGGCGGAGAAGAAGGATGGGGACGAGTAAGAGTAAGAGTAACAAGGAAATGATCGGACAAACCGGGATCAGTAATTAACAAGGAAGTATAGTCATTGAAGCAGATAGGGACAGTAATGATGTCGAGAGCACCGCCGAGAATATGAATTGGGCTTGTTGAAAGTAATTTATAGTTAAAATCAGAAAAAAGATTAGTTAAAGTGATAGAGTCAGAGTCAGCCGGGCGATCAAGCCGAATGTTAAAGTCACCGAGAACAAAAGAAGGAGTATAAGACAATGTACAGTGAGACATAAGATCTGCAAGGTCGTTAAAGAAGATACGTGATGGGTCAACTGATCCTGAACCAAGGATGCATGTGAACTATGTCGGAAAACGATTTTTAGGAGTGGAGGACTGAGATGATTGGATTTAGTTGATTTGTTTAAACGGATCAAAGATACAGGAGCGATTTTATTGAAGAGGGATGGATTATTATCAGGAAGAATGATTGCTAGGATAGACCTGAAAGCAGATACATAATCATCGAGGCGACATTGAAGAGAAGCAGATTCGGAAACCTTTAAATTAGATATGATAATACATCGATCGCCCGAAGGAAAACGATTACGTAGTGTTGGACGGACTGACCTGGTAGTAGTATAGGCAGAAGAGGAGATAAACGTGAGAATGACAGGGGTGCTAAGCTAAGATTTAAGATAGTTTGGATCATGTGTGACAGGAGTGGAGTGTTGAATCGGTTGATCGGAGATGTTACTGGAGATGATTTTGACGGAAGGATGTAAATTATTGATAGGTGATACGGTTGGAGCATGTGTGACAGAAGTGGATTGTTGAATAGGTTGAACAGAGATGTTACTGGAGATAATTTTGACAGAAGGATGTAAATTATTGAGAAGTGATACGGTAGAGGTAGAGTAAGGAGTACGTGAAGAGAAGAAAGAAGTATGAGATGTTTTTAGATGTGGGGATGAATAGGAAAAATGAGGTACGAGATGAAGGCCTTTACTGTTTGCATTGTTAGGAAGATGAAGATTAAGGGAAGTTTTATCCGTAGTTAAAGGAGGAGTGTGTGTGAGAGAAGTTTCAAGAACGGGTTTCATAGATGACGAAGTAGTTAGGAAGCAAACGGATGACGACGATAGATTGGAAGATATGTTGTCATTTGTTGATGTTCCATGTATAACAGCGGTCTGAGTCGACTGAAAGATATTATCAAGTTTATTTATTGAGCACAAATCTGTTTTGTTAGCGTTCAGAACGTCTCCACAGTTTGAGTGGTCATTCTTCATTAGCTTACCTACGAGGGCAGCACAACAGAAGCCGCAGAGGAAATTCCGATTTAAAACGTTGTTTTCGTCAGTGAAAGGAATGGCAACGTGAGTCCAAACATTGCAGTTCTTGTTGTCGCATCCAATTTGCTTTTCGATGTAAGCTTCCTTGACGGACTTGAGTTGCTGGCCGACATTTTTAGTTAGCTTTCTCTTTGCCATAATAAAATGTTAATTAGTTAGTTATAATCAAGAATGTTTAAACTCCGTTAGTCTGCAAGTCGTTAGTTGTAAGTAGTCGTTTGTTGTAAGTAGCGAGCGGATGCCATCGATGGTTGTCGATAATTGTCAGGCGGATGGTTGTCGATGGTTGTCGTCGAAGGTTGTCGTTGGTTGTCGTCGAAGATTGTAGTTTGATTGTTTTACAATCTTGGTGGACAAGATTTTCCGCGAGCGAAGCAAGCGGAACTGAAATCTGGAACTGAAATCTGGAACTGAAATCTGGAACTGAAATCTGGAACTGAAATCTGGAACTGAAATCTGGAATTGAAATCTGGAACTGAAATCTGGAACTGAAATCTGGAATTGAAATCTGGAACTGAAATCTGGAATGCATGTTTATTAGAAACCAATTTTTTTGTGATCTTGTATACTAACGCACGCAGTCTTCTTAATAAAATTCACGAATTGAAGCAACGTATTCAATATTCCTAGCCCTTGTTAATCGCAATAACAGAAAGATGGCTTTACTCCAATATATCTGATCACGAGATTGAAATAGCTAATTATTCTTCTTATCGTGTCGATAGGACCGGAAAGAGAGGAGGTGGGGTAATTTTATATTTACATAATAGTGTAGCGTTTATGACTTTAAGTGCCAAGTCTGAAGGTGGCACAGAAACACTATGAGGCGATATATTACTGTCCGGTCATGTGTTAGTTACTATTGGTCTTATATATCGTAGTCCAAGAATGGATGTTTGTTCCATAGTTGATACATTATTAAAGTTTGGATCCCGTCGTAACGTGGTAGTAGTGGATGATCTAAATATGCCTTCTATAGACTGGACTAACTACATATGATTAGATAACAATAATTATTTATCAGCATTCCTTGATACTATCAATTTTCTTAATCTAATGCAACATGTCTCAATGTTTACTCGTTCCTCTGGAGACCATCAATCTTTGCTTGATATTTGTCTTACTTTTGATAAATATTTGATCACTGGTATAACATATTTGGATCCCTTAGGCAGCTCTGATCATTCTGTTATTCGCTTTAATACAAACTTATCTAATATATTGTCACAACCTGAGTCTTCATGTATGTCAGTACAATGTTTCAAAACCAATTACAGTTTAGTACGTCAATCCCTTCTCGGTACAAATTGGTATGATCCATTGATTTTCGGAGTTGAATAATCTTGGCAACAATTTGAAACTCTAATGATATCGCTCCTTCTACGTTTCTCACCTCGTAAGGTAGCAACCGCCCGTGCACGCACAAATCCTTGGTTTGATAAGGAGCTTCAAGAGGCATTGAGATTCAAGAAGCAAAAATTCGTAAGGTATAGGAATGGAGAAACTGATTATAGGTCATTTAAAAAGTGTCGGAATCATTTCACATATCTCAAGAGACTTAAAAAGCGGCAATTTGAACAAGTACTGATAGGAAAGTCAGCCAACAATCCTAACATATTATTTAAATATGCAAATTTTAAAAGTAATGTTCGATCTTCTAGCTCTATCATTGGAAACAATGGACGCATTCTAGTAGATCATTTCGATATTGCTAATGCATTTGGTCGTAAATTTCTCGTATCAGCTACTACTTCTCTTCGTATAGAAATTACTCGTATTAATCCGTCAATTTTTGATATTCTTCACTTGTTCACAGTTCAAGATGTTATGAAAGAGTTTAAACGACTGAAACCGTCGGGCTCAATTTGCCCAGATTTACTTCCCTCAATATATCTGAAGAATCTTCATGATGTCATTGCTGCGCCTTTATATAGGATATTTATAGCATCATTATATTACGGTATAGTCCCGAATGCATGGAAACGCTCTATCATTAAGCCGCTTCATAAGAAAGGTGATCGATCATGTGTAGATAACTACCGACCGGTTAGTTTAACCTCTGTATCGTGTCGTGTATTAGAGAGATTACTTTATCGGATAATCAGTAACTACCTAGAATCATACAGGTTACTTTTTACTAATCAGCACGGATTCCGTAAAAACTGTTCCACAGTAACCAACCTTTTATTGGCACAGGAAAGTTGGGGTTCCATAGTGGATGAGGGGTATGCTGTCGATGTCATATTTTTTGACTTCTCCAAAGCATTATTACACTGTAAAAATTTAAAAAGATGAGTTAATTTATTTTTTTTATTAATATTTTTATAATTTTTTGTTCTTTAATAAAAAAACACTAAATAATAATACAGTCAACTTATCATGTACCCCATGATAAGTTGATTATGAAGATGAGTGCATTAAAAATCAATCCAATTATCATTCGTTGGATATGCAACTTTCTTTCTGGTCGCACATACCAGGTCGTTATTCACGGTACCCTTTCCGAGCATTATCCAGTTAATGCCGGTGTCCCGCAGGGGTCTGTATTGGGTCCTTTGCTGTTTTGTATTTTCATCAACGATCTCCCCAGTGTAATAAGTTCGCATTTATTATTATTTGCAGACGATTTAAAAATTTGGAGAGCCATCAAGTCGGATTATGATCGTAACATTCTTCAATCAGATATTGACACGGTTCTTAAGTGGGCACGTTCTACTGGTCTGTCTGTTAATGAATCGAAGTGCACTTGCATGCACATTCGATCACGTAATATTGTTCAAGTGCCGATATATCATCTCGGGGATCGAGTGATTAAATTGGTTTCGAGCTATAAAGATCTTGGCGTATTGATAACGGATGATTTCTCCGCTCGCCAAAATACTGAGTACATTTGTTTGAAGGCCATGCGTATGGTTGGTTTCCTTCGCCGATCATTCAGCTATGTGAGTCCACGTTCTTTTAGAGTTCTTGCAAACGCTTTTGTACTAAGTCATTTGTTATATGCTTCTCAATGTTCATACTCGAACCAGAGATGAGATTACTCGACTTGAAAAGGTGCTACGTAGGGCAACAAAATTAGTACATTCTTTTAGAGAACTTTCTTACGAGGACCGTCTTCGGTCTTTAAATATGCAGTCATTATGTGATATTCGTGACTCGCGGGATCTGTGTCTTGTATGGGAGGTATTTCACAATGAACACCATGTGTTGCGTGGGCTCTTCAACATTCGATCAACTCGAGCTTTGCGAGGTCACTCATTTTATCTTAGTCGCCAACGAATAGTACATTCTAGGACGATTCAATTTGGACAACGAATAATAAATTCATGGAATCGTTTAAGCGATGATATTGTAAATGCGGCAACTCGTGAGCTCTTTAAACGACAGATTATTTTAAATTGTTGACTGATTTGTTTTTGTTTTTCTCTTTTTCTTTTATTTTGACTATCGATTTGTCAGCAACTCTGAGCTATGCTCGTAACGTTGTCTACATAATAATAATTTTGGAACGCAATTTTCTTATCAGATCACTATAAGTGTGTAATCCCTTGCCCACATTTAGTGACGCAATTCTTTTGATCGTCAATTCTGTCGCCGGTCCAATAGCGCCGTTTCCTGAGATGACAAAGGGTATGAATGATGCTATTCTATACCGGCACAATCTCTCCTCGTACTTGGCCTGATTTCGTCTCTCGTGATATTGGATAGGAGTGGTGTTGTTGGAAGCATTTGACGGGGCTAGGTGATTAAATGAGCAAACGTCCGATATGGACCGCTCCGTTATGCTTTCAAACAATCCACGGCATTTCACGTCCAACCTGGCATCTCGATCTATTGTTGTTGATGATATCTCAAAAATTATATTTTTATGAAGTGGCTGAAGTACTGACTCGATTGCCCAGCAGACCACACATTTAACAATTCTTTTGCAATAAGGTCCCTTAGGATGTTATGCCTGATTGTTGGCATCCCTCCCGTCTGACAGGAAAGAGTATGAATAATGCTCATACTCTTTATAATTTTTTTAATGCTGAATTCTCCGCATTGGCATTTGTGTGGGACAAATGGAGGATTCCAGTCGTAGCGTGCTGCCGAGGCATTGCGAAATTTAAAGTTAAAGGTGCATCTTTGTAGCTGTCTTTGCAAGACAGCCACGATGATGCACCTTTAACTTTCGCAAGACAGACGCGCGCCGATGGGGTCACTGTTGTTCAGTACTTGCTGTCATATTTGGGCATTGATTTGTGTCTTCTCATTCTTAATAAGATTTATTATTTCTCTTTGGCATGATCTAAGTTCTTCTCCTATAAAGCCATTTAGTAGAGGTTTGCTTAGTCTCCTAAAACGCTCCTAATCCAATTCGAGACTAGCGTAGGGATCATTCATGCCAAGACCACCTTCATTCAAAGGCAAGAAACAAACTGACTGCCTTACTACATTTCGTTCGATCCCAATACTTGCTGGTATAAAATGTTGTTTAATGTAAAGTGATAGTTCGTCGTAGGCATCATTTAAGGTTATACATGAACGTCTGAGGAAAGCCCATTTAAGTAAAAAATGTTTTTACTCGTAAGAATAATAATGATTATTTATTATTTTTTAATTATTTATAGATTTCTATAAAATTGCATCATATCTTATTAAACTGATAATAAGCAGTCTAAATGAAAATAGTAATAAAATGGTAATATTTCGATTTCTATAAAATTGTAATTTAAATTTTACCCGTTAGATAAATTCAATAAAGTAAAAAAGACAAACTTAAAATTAAATTGCAATTAGATTTCAGCCTTAATCAAATTTCAATTTAATTTTGTATTCATAAATATTTCTTTAATTCCGGAAAGAAATTAAAGAAAGAAATATATTTATTTAAATAAATTTAATTATTTTTTTTTATTTTTTAATTATTTATAGATTTCTATAAAATTACAGCATCTCTTATCAAACTGATAATAAACAGTCTAAACGAAAATAGTTAAAATAATATTTTTGTTAATATTATTAAGTTACAAGGCGTTAGCCAAATGCTGTTTTGACCGTTCAATTGTATTAATCTTGACGAAATTCAAACAAAAATATGACATTAAGCTTTTTCCATAATTCCTATTTAAGGTATGAAAATGTGTTAATTTAATAATAATACAAATTTATTTAATGTGGCAAATGCGTGCCAGCTGTACGCTTACATGACCTTTAACAAAAAATAAAAAAGTCAAGCAGATAAATTGTTTAATAATTGTTCAATAATTTGCACAATATTTTCCTGAATTTCATTTTAATATGGAATTTAACATCGTGGATCATCGTGAAATACGGTAGTTTTTTGATATTTTGTCACATGATTAATGTCGATAAGTGCATTGGTGACCACGATGTCGATTATTTATAATTAACGATTATATTTTATTAATAGGTAATAAATCGAATTATCGATCAAACTTAATGTCAAGTTGTACGTACTCTAATAGAAATGGCTAGTTTTAGCTAGCCATAAAATCCAGTAGAGGAGGACTGTCAGTCCTCCTCTACTGGAGGAGGGCTGACATGCAGAGGAGGACTGACAGTCCTCCTCTGCATCCAGTAGTGGGAGGGATCTGGCACTGATGAGTCACTGTGATGACGAAACGGTACTTGCTACCTTTCTTCCGCGTCTGGCTTCAATGATAACAACGTATTTCACGCGGATTGGTCTCACTCTCTTTTGAGATTTATGAAGAAAATCGTGAATCCAATTACACAAGGTTAAGAAAACTTCATTAAAGATAGAAAGCTAAGTAAACTGTTATGTGGAACTCAGACGAATGCTTTTGAGAATTCAATAAAAGTTGCATTAATTGATCTACTGATACCAAGTGCTTTAGTACACATTTCACACGCGTTTTTTAAATTCGATAGGCATGATCGACAATAGCGAAAACCGTGTTGGGGTGCGCTATCAAACCGTGAGAGTTCAAATGAATCTAAATTCTAGGAGCAACCAAACCTTCGAGAACCTTACACAGAGAACTAGTTAGGCTAATAGGTACATAATCACTACAAAATGTTGGAATGAGCATTTTTGGAATTGGAACTGATTGCAAATTTCCAAACCTTATAGACATTACCACTCTAAAGGTCAGGGACACTACCAGTAGTAATGATATTGCGAAAGATCTTGGCAATAAAAGGAGTTAAGTAATTAAATAATGTTTTGAGAAGAAACGGCGAGATATCATTGGGTCTCGATACACTCAATGGACTCACCTTTGCGAAAATTATTTGAACACCATAAACATGTACAGGTACTAATCAAATATTTTGTTGTATCGGTAAGCCATACCAATTTGAACACGAAAGAGAAGAATTCGATGACAATGAAAATGATGAATCGAGATTCTCGGCAATATCAACTTCCTTAGTTAGTAGGCCTTCAGCTGTGTGCACCCATTTGATTTCATTATTAAGAGTTATGTCACGACACATAGGACAAAAGTACTATGAAAATAAAATTATTTTTACGTGACAAGTCGTGCTGGCGCACGCTTACATGACCACGACGAAAAAAGAAAAACAAACAAAAATCTAAATCATGTGTCGAGAAGGTGGAAAGAAGGAGGTATTTGAATGTTATAACGGAGGGCGCATGGCGGACGTTGGAGGAAGCTGATTCCAGGCAAGGGGGAAGCGACGAGAAAGGATTGAAGACCGTAGTTGCTAGATTAATTGGGAACGTTGAATAAGATGGAATTATGGGAACGCAACGATAGAAAGGTGGGGCGACTCGTCTAAGAAAGAGAGGTTGATGAATGACGGGGAGCCCACAGTAATGAGACGAAAAGTGACGAGAAGTCGGCGTTGGATGCGGATATGGATGGTGGGCTAGGAGAGTTGTTTAATATATTGGATGTATGATCAAAGCGGCGGAGACATATGAGCCATTGAACGGCCGAGTTGATGATGCGTTGTAGGGTTATGATGATGGATTTTGGGAATTGGCGAAAAAATTGAGGCAGTAATCAATTTTTGGGAAAAGAAACGATGAATGAAGAGACATACAAGAACGAAAATCGATAAGGGTGCGGATACGGCGGATGCCACGGAGAATTCAGTTAGACGAGCGGACATTTTTCGTGGACGAAGGGTTTAAGGGAAAGGTGACCACCGAAATGGAATCCTAAGAAAGTGAGATTGTGGACTTATGGGATGAATGTTGAGTCAAAAGAGGATTGATGAGGCAATCGATCTTATCAACGATGTTAGATCCAGATCTATCGCGTTTTGAAGCTTTTAATCTGGTACAGAGATTTTTCGAATATTTAAATGTTCACTGAGATCAAGATTTATTATTAAAATTTAATTCTATAACGATAGAATTTATTATTCGTATTTTAAATAAAAGTCAATTTTTATGAATTGACTAATAAATAACAGACGATGTATCAGAATAAGGATTAGAGGTCATCAGGAGGAACTGCTATGTTATCATGTTTCGGCACATTCCTCGACACAATATAGCTGCGGGGCTAAGTAATGACGTATTTTCTATGATGAAATTTGATTATTTAGTGCACCTTATTCTAATACAAAACATTTTTATTATCCATCCATTTTCTTCGCTTAATAGTTTAATAATAATATATTTATATTTCGCGTGGTAAATGGGTGTCAGCTGCATGCTTACAAGACCTCTAGCAAATAGAAATAGTCAAGCAGCTAAGAGAAATAAGAACGAGATAAGAGCGTAAGTCGATCTGCCTATGAATGCGACGGAGGTAACGAAGAAATAAGAAAGAAGCGCGAACTTTGTCATGAACAAAAGGTTTGATGGAAACTAAATTGTTGAAGTGAAAGCCTAACCAAATCATATTGTCAACGATTTGGAGAATGATCGACTTGGTAGATAAAATAAGTGGCGTTGTGTCGAGATGATGAGTGATAATCCACATTATTTTGGACTTTTCAGGATTAAGAGCCAGACGAAGAGAGGAAATATGGTTGAAGATAGACATAAGACAATTTTTGGCAGAAGTAGCGAGGTCGTATATACAGATATGTTGCGCATAAGAGTTGAGGAGGATATCATCGGCATACTTCATCAGATAAAAGTTATGGTCACGTATAAGATGAAAGTATATGAATGGGCAGATGATTCTCCGAGAGAAAAGCAGCTACAAGGAAGTTGCGGAAACCAAAAAAAGGTAGATTAGTTTCGGACATGTAATGGAAGGGAATTACAGAACGCAAGGAACAGTGAACAGAACGAGAATTATCAAGAAAAGGAAGGTTGAAAAACGGATAGGTATCAAAAGTTACAAAGCGGAAAGCATTAAGAAGACGAATTTGAACATGACAATAAATGGTAGGCAAGTCGAGAGAAGCAAGATGATGGGATGTATGATCAAAACGACAAAGACCGAGTAGTAGCCCAATTGCTGCGTCTGGATTATTAGAAATAATATTATTAAAAAATAAATTTTTAAAAATATTTTGTTGATTTGTAAATTGATATTTTATATATTGATATTTGTATATTAATATTTTATTGATTTGTATAATGATTATATAAAATTGTTCAGGGTGTTTAAACATCGAGAGGAATAGAAAAAGCACTTAAAAAGGACTATTGCAATAGTCGAAATATGTGAACAGTAATTTTCTTTTTCTATTCCTCTCGATGTTTAAATGCCTTTAACAATTGAATAGCACATCGAACGTATCATTGAACAAGATTATATAAAATATAATCATTTTGACATGTCAACATTTTAAAACTTAGAAGTTAGATTATGTAGACTTTAACATCTTGTATTAGAAATATAATATTGTTGTATGCGAAAGCATACTCTGCCTTCACATGCATCGTAATATACGGATGAATTTGATTTTATATTGATGATTAAAGTCTATATCTTTACTTACAGGCGGTAATCGATTACCGTTGTAGATTTTGGTCTTCTCATCACTTAAAACTAATTTTAGGAAGCCACCGCTATCATCATGTATACAAAGAGATTTTTTACCTAATGTTAATTGTGGTAGCTTTCCGAAATTGTAATTTCTGAGAATTAAATTTTGTAATTCCAGAGAATTAGAAAATAAATGTGTAATACATTAAAATGCCAGTTCGAACTTTTTATCGTAAGTTGTTTCTTGAAGTATGTAGCAGAGCAGCTGTTTATTATACCCACAGTGATAATTCCTCTAATCTTTGGTAACACATTGTCAGCAACGGTCTTACTATTTAAGCGACACTTTAAGACTACATCGTCCCTGCATATCTTTAAAGATCTGTGAAGTTTGAATAATGGCCTCTGATAATTGCACGATCACGGCGACACCCATAGAAGTGGAATATATTTAAATGGAATAATTATATTTTAACCCACAATTATAGCTATAATTTTTTATCGTAATCAATTTTTAATTCAATGTATGTGATAGTTATTTGTTACAGCAATCATAATATACTATCATATTATAATATATATCATAATATACAATCATATTATACTCTATAATATTCCTCGACCCAATATTGCAATCATAACAATCAAATCAGTATTTAATAATAACAATTTTCTTTTCTTTTATTTTCATTTTTTTTTACTTTCTTTATCGTTCTCTATTTTTCTAGATACAATAATGGTAAGCATCATGAATGAAAAAGAGACTATACAGATGTAACTTTTAAAATAATATTTTGCAGGCATTATCTAGACCCACTGTCACTGTTTATGATCTAAACGGTCTGGCTACATCCGAAAAGGTTCTTTTGCCTGCCGTATTTTCGACACCTATTAGGCCAGATATCGTCAATTTTGTCCACGGTCAAATGAAACTTAATCGGAGACAACCGTACGCTGTATCCTCAAAAGCAGGTAAAGCATTCGACTTGACTTTAGAATAAAAAAATCTTGTGGTCATTAAAGTCAGTTATGACTTGAATTCGTCCTTGATGAATCGTTTGTCATTGATTGTTTTATTATTTGTCAATATTGTACACTGTTTTCTTTACTTTTTAAGATAACAAGTAGTTATGAATCATGATTTTGGACTTTGCAAATTGGGTAATCGGACATCTGCGTTTTTAATTGGACTTTAAAATTAAGAAGAATGAATAACAACTGGACAATCTAAATTTTTATTTTAGCAAAAATAGAAAAAGGCTTATTAAAATTTTCAAACACAACTCAATTGTTGTGTTTGAAAATTTGAATAAACCTTTTTCGATTTGGCTAAAATAAAAATTTTGATTGACCAGCTGTTATTCAATTTTTGGGACAATAATCATTTTTAATTAAGAAAAATGTTTTTTTAAATTAATTCCTATAATTTCAACATTTTTAGTGTTTTAATTTATGTTCGAGTCACAGCTGCGATTTGAATAAAATTTTACTGTAAAGGTTAAAATAGTTGTTCCTATTTCAATTTGATTGTAATTGCTATTAGTTACACGAAATTGTAAAGTACGACCCTGTACGATACAAGAAGGAAATAACTCAAATATTTGATGATATGTAGTATTTTTGCCTTGATGATTATATGTTCAATCGAAAATCTCCTTGATTTTTAATATCCCTATTTTTCTTCTATTTTGCAATAACATAAATCAATAGCCCGTAATAATAGTACTACATTATAGACAGAAAAGCTTATAGCAAATATCAATTCCATACTCATTGAATTAATTTGTTCTAACCAACTATAGCCGATATTTATTGATTATTTAAACAACATTTTACTAATATCTATAATTCCGATTTTTGCATGATATTGTTTGTCTGAATAGCCAAGGTTTTTACTGTTAGACTTTACAAGTGCTTCAACTTTAGGTCATCAGACGTCAGCCGAATCGTGGGGTACCGGACGAGCAGTTGCAAGAATTCCTCGAGTTCGTGGATCCGGATCACATCGAAGTGGGCAAGGTGCTTTCGGTAATATGTGTAGAGGTGGTCGAATGTTCGCGCCGACTAAAGTTTGGAGGAAATGGCATCACAAAATTAATGTTAATCAAAAACGATATGCGATGTGTTCCGCAATTGCGGGATCAGCCGTACCCGCTCTAGTAATGGCTAAAGGTTTGTTTTACCATCAAACTCATGTTTATTTTACAAATACCATATTTAGGACATGTAATAGACAATATTCCAGAACTTCCACTTGTAGTTGATGACTCAATGGAGTCATTTACTAAAACAAAAGAAGCTGTAAAACTTCTACGCAGCATAGGTGCCTATGCTGATATCGAACGGGTATTAAATGTTGCTATTTTAGTTTTTAACGTTGCCATCAATATGAATTAGGTACAAGCAACGAAACGACTGCGATCAGGTCGCGGTAAGATGCATGCTCGGAAATACAAAATGAAAAAAGGTCCGTGCATTATATATTCTAAAGATGATGGACTTACAAAGTCATTCAGGAACATCCCAGGTAACTAATGTTTGCATTTGTTTATAATACCGTTAAATGTAGGTATTCGACTAATGAACGTGAACAAGCTAGATTTGACGAAACTTGCCTGTGGTGGGATTGTTGGCCGTTTTTGCATATGGACAAAGTCCGCATTTAGTCAGTTAGATAAGATTTACGGAACATGGACCAAAAAATCTCAAACAAAGAAAAACTATAAGTAATACGTCTAGACATGTTAAAATTATTTTACCGATTCAATTTATTAGCTTACCAGTTCCAATTATGTTTAATTGTGATCTTTCTCTAATCATCCAAAATATTCGCAACAAGGGTGCTCTTTCTCCTCGAAGGTAAATTTAGCTTTACAAAGTTGATATTTGCAACATTGCAAACGCGATTAAAATTGAAAAAATTAAAAATTATAAATTTACAAATCATTCAAAGCAATAAAAATTATGAAAATCGAAGAGCATTTACAAATCATTCACATTATTTTGTTTCGACACTTAAATTAAGATAAATTTAATATCGCCATTTCTATGTATATTCTAGCAAGCCACCAAAACGAGCAATTGTAAAGAAAAATCCTCTTAAGAATATGAAGGCAATGTTCCAACTTAATCCATATGCTGCAGTTTTGAGAAGAAGACAATTATTGCAGTCGATAAAAAATGTCGAAAACAAGAAAAATAAAGTCAAGGTAAGTTTTAAGTTTTATGAATTTGCGCTTGCAAAGCGAATTTATAATGTCGCATTTTCCAATAATTTTAAAATTAATAATTTTAATTTATTGATAAATTAATAATAAATTAATTGATAAATAATCTTATTTAATTTAATTAATTAAAGAAATCAACTATGCACAACTGCAAGTACAGTGCTCGATACACGACTGCAGCGTCTGCACAACAATCGCCTGCGAAAACAGTAAGTCAAAAGAACACTTCCTATGTGGATTTTGTGCAAACAAATAAATCAGCAAACTCTCACATAAGCACATATCAACATCCAACACATTCCACTCAAACTATTCCCGTCATTTTCGATGTACTTTCTCCACCCACCGACCCTGCCACCATATACTACACTTCCCATCCCATGTCATGTTCACTCCACGACACTCCGGTACCGTACTTCCTGTTTCGTTTCTCAATAACCTAATCATTTAATCAAAATCACCTCTACCAACATCCAAAATCCTTCCACTCATAACCTTTCCTCACATCGCTTACCACCCTCTTTATTATCATTATCCTCTGTCTCTCGTCGTCAAACCAACTCCCTCCAAATCCTCAACTGCCAGCTTTCCTATCGTGATATCACCCACTCACGTCACTCGTCCCCCTTTACGGAAACGCTTTCCACAAACCCATCTCCACTGTCGCCACACATATCCTTGGCGGGGCACGCGACACCACCGCAGTTCCCGATCATTTTGCTCCCTACACCTTATTGTCCATCTTAAATCCTGGTCTATTCGATCACTTTCTCGTCACCCTTGATCTCACTCAAAACCACACCCTCTTCACACATTTACCATCCTACATCGCCCTTGGAGAAAATTTTACCTCCCCTTCGTGGATAATTTGGTCCTTTCTTCGACCAAAGTATCCACGTTGCTCTCTCACAATTACGTCTCCATTCCATCTCACTGCTACTCGCCTGACCTCATCCTCTGGGAACTCTTTTGTCTTTTCCCTGTCTCACCTCCCGAAGTATCATCTGTCTACATGTCCTTGCTGAACAAAACCTCATCTGCCGATCCCCTGCCTATCCCATACTTAAATCCATATGCTCATCAATAGCCCCTTTCCTCACCATCTTGTTTAACTCGACCATCCGCAGTCGTACATTTCCTTCACACTGGCAATCTGCCATCGTTTGTCACATCCTTAAGAAATAATCGCTCAACTCCTCACTTCTTTCTAGCTATCGCCCCATTTCACTCCCCCTACTCTTTCCAAGCTCTTAGAGCGCCTTTTCCCTTATACATATCAACGTTTATCTATCTTTATCTAATCTGTACCCTCTTTTCCATTCAGCTTTCCCCTCTAATCACTCTACAGAAATCGCCTGCATGAAAGTGTACAACGACTTAGTCATTTCTCGAGACAAGGCTCTATATAGTGTTCTCATCTCCCTCGACCTCTCCTCCGCATTCGGCATTATCGACCACTCCGTCCTCCTTTCTCGCCTTCGTTATGATTACGGATTTTCTTCCTTCTCCGTAGCATGGTTTGCCTCATATCTATTCGACCATTTCTTTCGCGTCTGTTCTAATTCATCATCATCCTCTCTTAATCTTTTTTTGCGTGATCCCACAAGATTCAGTCCTAGGTCTCCTGCTTTTCTCTCCTTCTGCTTGGCGATCTCTCTCCGTTTATCAAACCTTACTCCTTTAACGTCATGCAATACACCGATGATATCGTCATATATGCTCATGCACCCGCACATCACATACACGATATCGGCATTTCTGACTCCAACTGTCTTTCTTCTATCTACGAACGTCTCACCAATCTTCATCTCGTTCTAAACCCAGACAAGTCTAAAATAATGTAAATGCTCTTCCGTCAACCTAACATATCTCCTCTCCCTGTATCTTTCGCCTCATCAATTATTCCCATGTCCACAATCTCACTTTCTTAGGCTTCCATTTCGATCATCACCTTTCTCTTAAACCCTTCATCTGCGACAAGGTCCGCTCGTCTAACTTAAGTCTCCGAGGCATCCCCGTATCCGCCCCCTTATCGACTTCCGTTCTTGTATGTCTCTTCTTTCATCGCTTCTCTTCCCTAAAATCGATTACTGCCTCAGCCTTTTCGTCAATTCCCCTAAATCCATCATATTATCTCTATAACGCTTCATCAACTCCACAGTTGGATTGCTCCTACCTCTCCGTCGTTTTGACCACACATCCTCATATCTTGCTCAACTCTCTTGCCCTTCCATCCACATCCGCATCAAACTCCGCCTTCTCGTACCTTTTCGTATCATCGCTGTCGGCTCCCTATCGTTCATCAATCTCCCTTTCTTAGACTACACTCATATCACCTCTTTATCACCCTGTTCCCGTAATTCCCTCTTACTCCACTTTGCCAATTACTCTAACAACTACGGTCTCCGATCCTTCCTCGCTGCCGCCCCACTCGCCTGGAATCAGCTTTCACTCGACGTCCGCCACGCTCCCTTTTTTATTGGATTCAAATGTCATTTTTGTACCAATCTCCTCGAAACATGATTTAGATTTTGTGTTGTTGTGGTCATGTAAGCGTGCGCCGGTAGCATTTACCATGTAAAAATAAATCGTTTTTTAATTAATTTTAAATTAATAATTCATTTTTTTACGGTAATTTATCTCTTAATAAAGATTTATTTTAAAGATATATCAGATTAATTTTTTTATTTTATATTATGATTGCTGGTGCTGTTTGATAGCTGCTGTTAACTCAAGGTAATACAAATTGATTTCTATTTCAAAGAACGCAGCGACCTTCGATTTTTTGCTAAACATTCTCTAAATAGAATATTCTTTTCAGTATTTTATGTATTAATATTTTTTGTGTTAATATTTTTTTAATCAATTTATATCTTTTAATTAATCAACAACACTTATCGTACAAGTCACAATGCGATCATTTATGGTTCAGCACATGAAAGTCACAACAAGTCATGTTCCGCTCGTATTTTATGTCATGATCAATTTAGCTATTGCAGAATTGATTTCCCTTAATTTCTCGTTTTTTTTTCAGTGCCAATACGCTTTAAATCATCCAATCCATTTCAAATTGCTTTAATTAGAATTTACGTAAGTCATATACTCAGTTTGCTCCAAGGATATTGATGAACCTAACTTTGTTAGAAATTCTTCGATTGATCGTTTATCGTCCAAACTGTATTTTTTGTTGTTATTAATTTTAATTGATTAATTAATTATTCTTAATTATTAATAAATTATTATCTAATTTTTTATTCATGAAACATCAATTACCACCTAAAGTTTGAGAACGTTATGAAAACTAATTAAGAAATTTTTCAATAAGCATTGCCAGATTGGCCTCGACAGCATCTCGCGCTTCTAAAAGTTTTTTACCTACCAGATAATATGGCTTACTTCATGAATTATGGAAATTGATTTTAAAATTCCGTCTGAAAATGAACTAATTTTAAGATTTTTACTATCAGAAATTTTAGATTAAATTAAAATTATAAAAATCGAAAAGTTTAAGAAACTTCAAAAGGTTTATAAATTCTTTAAAAGGTTTATATATTTACTCTTCCAAGTAAAATTATTCATAATATTAATAATTTTTTGGATGTGCATTTCTTGTTCTTTAAATTGATTTATTTTATCTAAACGTTTACCCAATCATCGATTATAGTTAATATTCGATGTTCTCATGTTATTAATATCCGTTTTAAATTTTACTGTTTAAGGATACAACAAAGCGAAAGTTAGCAAAGCAGCAGGCAAGTAAGGAACGCACTCTAGCCAAACTTCGAGAGGAAAAGCGAAAATGCGTTGGTGTTTCAAGTGTTTGAAAACAATAACCGGATATTTGTTATTCATAAATATAAATTACTATGAAAAATCATCTGCATTTCTTCTAAACTGCCAAATTTATTTTAGTCATTCATGCCATCAACTCATTAATATTTTGATGTTAATATTTACATATTTATGTTAATATTTGATATCATAAATATTTTGGATTAAAACGAATATTCGAATGCTTGTGAAATGATTTTTAGATCATTCGTGTGTTATTAAGTGTATTAAATAGTGTATCTTATCTTTAGAAAGATATAAAGATATATATCTTTATATATAAAGATATTTATATATATTTATATTTATGAGAAATTTGCGTCATCAAATACGCGTCATTTGCGCGTATTTGGCCCAGCTGCTATGATTGGTCTAAGAATAGAAACCGAAGCCTTGATTGGCTTCGGTAATCAATACTTCAAAACAAGTATTGTCTTGTTTTGAGTAATATGAGATAAAATGTTATAGTAATCAAATATGCTTACTAATAAATAATTATATAAAATTAATAATTATATAAGATTTTATACAATTTATATTTACATCAAGTTTGAATTTAAAATTGAAATTTGAAAAGCCAATTATTATGAATTGACAAATAAATAATATGCAATGTATTCGAGAATAAGAATTAAAGTCAATAAAAGTCAATTTTAATTATGAACAAATTAATTAATAGACAACACAAAAAGTCATAAAAATGACTTTTATTTTAAATTTCAATCTTTTATTTTAACTTTATTTAAATTATAGAAAATCTAAAAACAATTATTAATTTTATTATTTAATTATTAAATTTTGATTTAGCATTATTATGTTTTGTTTAGTTTATAATTATATAAAATACGTAGACTCAGTTTGCTGATTTAATTTCTGCATAGTACAAATTAAAATTTTTTGTAACTTAAAAAGTATTGTAGATGCAGAATAAGTGAAGTAGATGCAGAATTAGTGAGCACATTTATCCAGAAAACCTTATTCTTAACAAAACCAATATTAATGATAAAGAAGGTGTATATCTAGATATGAACATTAAATTAACATTAACTAAAACTACTATTAATTTATATCGTAAAGATGACATATTTAAATTTACAATAAACATATTCTTGCATGAGCATTCATGCATACCATATAATATAAAATATAATACATTAAATAATGAAATTTTAAGAATTGCAACAATATGTAATGATATTGGCTTTCTTCAAAATCATTTAAATAATTTAATAGATACATATTTTAAACTAGGTTACTATAAAAATAACATCAAGCAGAAAATAGTAAAATATATAAATCAACACAATAATATAAAGAATAAATTTAAACTCTTAAGTGGCAAATTTTTATGGATGGATAATAAATAATATACTTTGTATTAGAATAAGATACTAGATAGTTTTATCAGAGGAAATACATCATTAGCATGTATTTGACCCCGCTGCTATGTTGCGTCGAGGAATAACATAGCAGTTCCTCCTGAACTGCTATGTCTATTAGTGCTATGTCTACATCTATTATTTATTTGTAAAGTCATAAAAATTAACTTTTATTTTAAATTTCATTTTTAAATTTAACTTTATATAAATTATATAAAATCTCAAAAAAAATTTTTTTATAATTTTTAAAAAGTTATTTATAATTTTTAATTATTTTTTTTAATTTTATTTAAAAAATACGTAGACTAAGTTTCCTTATCTGATTTGTTCATAATTCATGATGATGATAATCATTAGTTAATTATTAATTAATAATTAATAATTAATTTGTTCATAATTAAAATTGACTTTTATTGACTTTAATTCTTATTCTCGAATACATTGCATATTATTTATTTGTCAATTCATAATAATTGGCTTTTCAAATTTCAATTTTAAATTCAAACTTGATGTAAATATAAATTGTATAAAATCTTATATAATTATTAATTTTATATAATTATTTATTAGTAAGCATATTTGATTACTATAACATTTTATCTCATATTACTCAAAACAAGACAATACTCTAAAGAGATCCACTCGGCCCTCTTCTTTATCCAATTTTTGTCGGATACTTTCCTTTATTTATTCAATTGAAAAATTGACTTTTATTTTAAATTTTAACTTGATATAAATATAAAGAAGCTCCTGATGATCTCTAATTCTTATTCTGATTAATAAGAATTATTTGTTTTAAATCTTAATTATAAATTTTTACTTTACATTGAATCATTTATTAATGAATTAATTATGTAATAAATAATAAATAATTTTAAATAATAAATAATTGTTATATAAGATTTTATATAATTTATATCAAGATGAATTATAAACTGAAATTTAAAATAAAATTCAATTTTTATGAATTAACTAATAGATAATAAACTATGTACCAGATTAAAAATTAGAGGTCATCAGGAGGAACTGCTGAAATGCGTTTTATTTCTAATGATGCTAGTAGCAGCTAACATCATCCATTTTAGTCTATACATGATAAAAAATATCACAATTTGTTACTCAAGATCCGGAGCATCATGCTGTTCTTATCGAAATCTCGCGGAACACCATCCGCTTGAGTAAGAGCAGATGCTTTACACAGACGAGCAAATGATATCGTCGTTGCTGAAAAGAACCGCTTTTGTTCACATTCTCAAAGCCATTAAGGCACATTTTACTATTTGAATTGACACATCTTGTCTCAGTTAGCTAATGCACTAGTATTTCATTGTAATATTAATAGTGCTTACTCCCACATCGGGCGTAAGTATTTCGTAGAACAAATTTTATCTGCAAATTGAATCAATAAAACTCAGATCAGCTAACTGATTATATGCATTTTATACTCAGTATATGTATTTTATACACATTTTATTTAATCAAAAATAATGCTAAATAAAAATTAAATAATTAGATTTTTTAATTTATTTATCAAGTTAAAAATTAACATTTAGCAAACATATCAATTTGATGAATTGACTAATAAATAATATACGATCTATCGGAATAAGGATCGGAGGTCATCAGAAGTTATAAGAATATGGATTAGAGATCATCATCACGTTCTTTTGTATATTTATTCGGCCGTAGACTTCGTAGGTCATTTGCTTATAAAGGCGATCGTTGCTCTTGTTTTATAAGTCATTTTCAAATATAGAGAATGAAGTATAAATATCACGATAATATTTTTTTATATCGGTGTCAAATGAAAATGTGTTTTATCCAAAATTAACAAAATATTATAATTTTGATTCCAAATACACATTTGATAGATAGAGAATGCAGGAAAAGTTTTATATGGATTTACTCATACAAGTACTTTGAATCGAAGCGAAACACTTGAGATCGTATAGTTCTGTTGATGAGAATGAACATACTAAAGGCTAGATATATTTGTAATGTTAGCGATGTACAATGTGCATTAAATACGGGCACCGGTAATCCAATTGAATTCAGTGATCTGTATATATGTAGTAATCTAAGGTTGCCAGTCATGAAACGAATAACGAGCGTGTGCCAGATGTTACTTAAGAAGGAGGAAGTTTTAGATGAAGATTTAAATGGTTTGGTACTTGTTCGAAAGCTATCTATGGATTCAGCGATTGTAATTAAAGGAAACATTATATGTGAAACCGTAAGGTTAGATTATAAACAGGCATTTTTGCAGAAGCTTGTTTTTGATCGGCATTGGTTATTGTATCGAAGTCCAAGTGGATATAAGCGTATCCATTCATACTGCAAAAATGATAAGTATGGAATTGCACAGCTTATTGATAGCGAACGGATTTGGAATTGGGCACGTGATTGCAGTAAATCCAATTGGTCACAATCGAAGAACGTGAACGCAACTTATGATGCGACTAGCCAAGTGTTAAATATTGTCAGGCTAATAATTACAAGACGTGTGAAATTAGATTAGAACAAAAGTGGCGTGCACTCAAGTAAAGGGATTTATAATTTGGTCAAAGTTACTAAACAATCTGACAAAAAAGATAACATTTGTTTTAGGTTACTCGCATCATGATCATGTCCAGGAATTGTGATGTCATTGATAAACACGATTATCCGTTCATTTTTCGTTTGGGATTTGAACTGCTATAAAAAGTATTTGTAATGATTAGAAATATTTGAAATGATTACAAAATATCTTTCCTGATAGCGTGAAAATTGATTTCACTAGCTACATTGAAAGCAATGCCAGAGGAATATAATATTGATGTTTGTTAATCCTGCTCTAAACGTTTGAATAAAAAATAGATTAAATTAAATTCAAAATTTGGCAAAAGATAATTTTAAAATTAAATTGACAACATTATTTGTGACAATTTTAAGAACATGGGACACTCCTGCTGATGCTATTAGCAGTTAGCGAAATATAAAAATAGATTAGTGATAATTAATTAATTCTGCTTTAAAACTCAAAATTTGATATTTCAATAACCGCTGTAATCATCTTCAATAAACCTCAAAACAAAATCTAGAGTTTTATAGCAAATTTAATATCAAATTTAATTGCTTTGTATATTAACAACGACTTTCTTTTGATTTATTATTTTTCTTTTAAATAAAAGAAAATTAAGAAGAGGTAATTTATTTCAAAAAATGTAAAATTAGATTTTAATGAAATGTAAACAGGAATCTATATTTATGAAATTTCAACATGCAGAACGAAACGATGAGTTTATTTGGAATATTAATTTTACTGTTTATGATACATTACGATCAAATTGTTTGATAGCTTATACCTTACAACTCGAAAAGTTAAAATTTGACGACGTAAACTTTGCATTGGTTTAATAATAATACAATAATTTATTTAACGTGGCAAATACGTGCAAAATGCACGCTTACATGACCACTAGCATGACCACTTATCTGTCCACTGGTTTGTGAACAGATCGTTTCAGAAGTAAATATTCATGTTTCGAAACAATAAAAAACATTTTAGAATGAACAAATTTCAAACTTTGCGTTTGATGATGATAGCTAAATATAAAAATATATTATTGCTTATGGATTATTATTTAAAATTCCTAAAAAGATATGCAAACACATTGTTATACATTAACACATTAGCTGATAATATACCACGCGAATCTTTCGAAAATCTTTATCAATTTGAGCATACTCTTCACAAACATACTTAGCCTTTACCATAAATTAGATAAATTGGCGATGCGTTTGTCGGAGACGCTTTACAATATAAGCTCTAACTGAGAAATGTAAGTAGACATACTGGATGCTGAAATAATTATCGAGGATTATACACTCATTCGTGAGGACAGGCATAACCGTAGAGGTGATGGTGTTGCCCTTTATATAAGCGACCTCTTATTTGTTAAGTAATCAAGTCTAGTGATGTTTCATCCAAATGTGATCACTTTTGAGTATCCATTGATTAGGGGACCAGGAACCTAACGTTAGGTTTATTTTACCGTCCTGGGAAGATTATGTTCCCGTTAGTGGATGTGATCGTGATTCTTACTCTTAGAAGTTTTTAATAGTATAAACCAAATTCAGTGTATCCATGATTGCACGCGGTTTAGAAACAATAATTCTTCGTTGTTCGACCTTCGTCTTACTGTTAATGAGAATACTATTAGTAATGCTAGTTACGATCCTCCAATCAGTTCAAGTGATCATGTCACTATAGGTTTGTATATTAACCTTAATTTCAAGGTACCTTCTACTTGTAATATATTTGCTAATTTTAGGGAAGCCGATTATCCCACTATTACACTATCACTTTATTCTCTCAAATATTCAATGACCCAACCCTTATATTTTGGGTATATACGCAGCGTGGGATTTCTTCCGTAATACTTTTCTTTTGATACTATTAGCACATTCACTTGTGTGCTCGATTCAAAATAGACTGAAGCATCCTTTATGGGTTGATGCGCCCCTAAGCACTTTTCTATTAAAGCTAAATCGAGCCTTCCGGGATTTCAAACGGGGTATTATATCTTTCATCTTACAAAAGTATTCGAAATAGAGTCATCTCGCTTAAATGTAGTAAACGTCAGACCTGTTACTCTAAACTCCTGGGAAATTCTATCAATAATTTATTCAAATACATTCCAAAGCCAAAAGGCTATTCAGGCAGAGTCCAAAAAAAGCAAATAGTCAATCAACGGAGCTAAAGAGGATAGTTCAGCAGAGATGCTGTATGGCGGCATTGTTCACGTATCCATTTGCAGCATCGTGATTTAGACGTGATCATGCTGGGAGCAGCAAAGACTTCCTGGGAGTGCGAATTTTACATGTAAATTACCCTCCTCGACATTTTGAATATTTTCGGTAAACGTAATCGAAGTAACATAATACATCGAATTGTCAAACGATGGAACAATCTACCAGCTGCTGTTTCTGGGGCTACGCCATAAATATCTTAGTCTTGGTTTTCGATTTAGAGCTGACAGTTTTTTGTTGACTATTTTTTAAATCTTTCTTTTTATTGTGATGCCCCTGTCTTGACCTTTGCTCTTTCAGTGGTCAATTAAATAAATATTTTAGGATGAACAAATTTTAAGTTTTGTTTCTGATTATGCTAGCAGCAGCTAGCTAAATATCAAAATAAATTATTGCTTATTGATCCTTATCCAAAATTCCTAAAAAGATATACAAAACCATTGTTGTTATACATTAGCACACTGGTAGAGAATATATAACACGAGAAAAAATCGAATGTTCAATTTTTTCGTTATATTGACCGAAATTACCCGTTATTATTGTAATTGCAGCATCTGTGCTTTTGCTTTTGCTCGTATCTTTTAATATCTTCTTCGCTCAAGCTAGGTTTTGTTTGCTTCAATGCATATAACAAATCTTCATTAATTAGTTCGTCTGTAAACTCTGGTCTCGATATCAGCGCGTGGCGAGCAGCTATACTTACGAGATTTTTGAGGTCTGCACCGGTATAGTTTTTAGTTTCTGATACAACTGAGTTTAAGCATTCTGGAGACACATTCTGTCTACATTTTCTAAGCATCTTCTTTAGAATATCATGTCTATCTTTGCAATCGGGTAATCCAATATAAACAAGTGTTCCAAAATGACCAGGACGAGTAATAGCTGGATCAATAACTTCGAGCATATTTATTAAATACACGCTGCTGCGTCCATGTATACCGTCTATTTCAACGAGAAGCTTGATAAGTACCAGCGGGCCATTATATCAGCGCGTGGTGAGCATCCATACTCAAGAGAATTTCGTAACTTTTAATATATTCTTCGTTTAAGCACCATTCATTTCAAGAAGAAACGGATTAAGTATCTACTGGTCATAACATCAGCGCGTGGCTGCCTCCACGCGCTGATTGTAACTTTTAATATCTTCGCTTATGCTAGGGTTTGTTAGATGGCTTATACGCTACAAATCAACAAGTCAAATTTTATTTCTTTGTATTAAGAACGATTCTCTTCTGATTGATTCCCATTTTTAAAGCTCCAAAATTCAAAAATACACATTTATCTCATTACATGATTTGTAAATTTATTTGGCATTCAATTCAGTAAATTGAACCGAGACAACTAAAAATATTAACACTTCAAATAAGCACTTTAAATCAGTCTGAAATTTTACAACCTCATGAGTAGTTCTATTTAGTCTGGTTATCGATGAACGACCAAATTAAAAGGTGCTTTTAAATTAAAACCAAATATAATAGTTCATATAAGCATTTTATTCGGTTAAATTTTTTTCCAATTTAATAGTTCAAAAACATTGAATAACTTTACTCGTTTGCATGAACGACATTTGTTCTATCTGTAGGTATATTTGGTGCATCGAAAAATCAATGTAAACACGTTTACAAACAGTTGTCTTATCTGTTTACTCACAAACGCCTCGTTCCTTATGAGCTGATTAACATTATCTTTAAGGAAGGTGTGCAATGGCAACCACAATGTGATCAGCAATTACTTGACGGATATATATGGCTCGTTAACTGGCTTTACGTAATTATATCCTCGTTGTATTATGTAACTGATTCAATTAGTGACCCAGAAGGGGTATACAGATTACGCTCATTTCGCCACGATATTTGGAAATCCGTATTTAAACTTCCGAAAGGCCTTCAACTATGTTCAAGGATCAGTGTGAATAAAGCGAACACCCCTAATCAGCTGTCGGCTAGACTAGTTCCAAAATGGAACGATAGCAATGAGATTGCATCGATGCGAATCATTATCAATGAGAGTCGATTACGCGTCTGGCGTTGGGCATCTGTAGACCTCGCATGCTTAGCGTCGTTATTTAAATTCAAAGCAAGACAAGTATCTCGATACGGCTATTCGAATTTAAGTGCTCTGCGCAATGTGCTATGGTTTCAGCAATGTAAACCAAAGTGTATTTACTCATGTGATATTAGTCATTGTTATGAATCGCTTCATATGCCAAGTTTATTAAACTTAATAGAAAGTGTTATTGGAAACAAAAAGCTAGAATTTAAGAAATTCTCACTAATTAAAAATCTTTATCGTCGACCCAGATTTATATGGTGGCAGATTAACTGTGACGGCAGTCCTTTATTGCCACTTCCCAAAGGTGTATGGCAATGTACTTCTTCAGCTAGCCGGCATTATACAAGCCAATTCTTATTCGAACTTGCCAAATGTTATTTAACGAATACGACAATCCATGTTCCGTCAATAAATAAGTGCTTTGTCCGAGAAAATGGTCTTAATCACGGATCGTGCTTGTCGGCCAGTCTTTGTCAACTTTACATATCCATGACGATAGACAACTATATTGATCGTATATTGCGTGTTGATGGCAAATCTATATACCTTCGAAATTCTGATGATATGCTATTGATAATGGCCAGTGATGACTACGACAACATCATTGAACGGGTTAAAACTTGCTTTCAATATGCATTCCTAACTCTCAATATGGATAAGACCGTGAAACTAAACGATCAAAACATATTTGCATCATTTACTTGGCATAGTGCGGTAATCCGTCGTAGCTTTTCAGATCAATACCCGATCATACTTTTCGACCTAGCTCGATACTTGCCGGATCCGTTACGAATAGAAAAATTAATATTTCGCTTCAGTACGTATTCCAAACTAAGCAATCGGTTTTCTCATTTTTCCGAATTTTTACAAAATCAATGCAAGTGCATGCTTAATCTCATCTTTATACATATACCATTTGATAATGATGATGGAGAGCGTTTGGATCAAGTGTTTGCTAACATTCGTGATATTACTACAGTAATAGCATATATATTCATCGTGTTCTACAGATATCTTCGTATTGATTACATGATAGTTAGCAAAGATATCGGATTGTGTGCATTTGACTGATCTCGTTCGCAGGTTGAAACTCATGGTGATGAAACAATTCGCGGGCAGTAACAACAAGGAACTTGTGCTCAAGCACGAATTTGCATTAGACCATCTAATTCAGTCGAGTTTTCTAAAGGTATTTAAGAAATACTCTGGGACATTACCTGCACAAATTATAAAGAGACTAAAAAATTTTAAATGTTAATAACCATGACAATCTTAAATTTGTAATTTATAATTTCGTTATGGTGCATAGCTTTTTAAATTGTTAACTGTTAATTTTGTATTTTTAACAATCTATTTTATTTTGAAATCCTTTCTAATTACATAAAAGTTATTTTTTAATTTCTATACATTTTTAATCATTTATTTTGAAGCGTATAATTTATATTTATCACGATAACTTTATAGCGAAATAACTTTATATTTCTTTATAGAGAAATATCGATGAAGGAGTATTTGATAATCGATTACTGATATCCATATACAATGCCGGATTCATTTTAATAAGTGATACAAAAATAATTTTTTTTGAGAATATTTAACTAAATCAGGATAATCCAGAGTTTATCTTAAATCACAGCCAACGCGTTTCGAGTTTTTTAATTACTTCAGTAATTAAATCACGGATGCATATACTGTATTTGAGTGTATCTCTGAAAATTTGGGTAATAATAAGCTTTCTAGCATTAGTGAAAGTAAAAGTATGTTCTAATGTCGGTAAGCCGTTCTGCGAATTGTACATTTTTAACGGCATTGTTTACCGCCTCGGGAAGAGTTCGTATATTCAAATGACAGTAATATAGACAGGATACTGCTTTAGACTTTTCTGTTCTTTGATCGAGTATAACTTTTCTAGCTAGGTATGACTTTGGTGTAAGCATGATTGATTTGTCTTCGTTTGTATCCTCTAATAAAACTTTACTTGCAAGATCTAGTAATAAGGATAATCCAGAGTTTTTCTTAAATCACATCCAACGCGTTTCGATTTTTGTTGATTTTGATTTTTTGATTTTGTTGTCAATGCGAATTATCCTGGTTATAAGTTAAATATTTTCAAAAATATTTATCTTTAAGTTTTTTTCTTAAGTTACATGTACTCAACCAGATTGGATACTAAGTACTAAAAATTTTAATTTTAGATCTTTTAAATGTAACATAAAAATTGTATAGTTTGTGATGTTATAAATAATAATTGTATCGTAAGTAATACGACAAACAAATGTTTTTCATTAAATATTAATAATAATTGTAACTGCAATACCGCAGGTGTAGTGTATCTAATACAATGTACATGTGGATTGCAATATATAGGAAAAACATATCAAATGTTAAAAACTAGGTTTAGGCAACACATATATAATATACAGCATAATAGTCAAACTATATTTCATAAACATATGAGATTAATAGGACATGATATTAAAAACTGTAAATTATTTATTTTAGAACATATTATCGAAGAAAACATTTCAATATTAAATCAAAAACTATTAGAAAAAGAAGATTTTTGGATTAAAACGCTTAATTCCATGTACCCATTAGGATTGAATGACGTGGTACAAGGAATTGGCAGAAGTAGTATAATACATAATAAACAACTATATTATAATAATCCGGTTAAACGCAAACCAAGAAGTCATGGTGATAAAAGGAATAGGAAAAATAGAGTTAAAAATATTAAAAAAGATATGTATATAAATGAACAATTAGAAATATTAAAACAACTTTTAAGAGATAATAAGCTGAAAGATCTTTATGTAAATATAAGAAGTTTTTCTAAAGATATCATATGTTCAATAAATCAAAAATTAATTAACGACTATGATAGGCTAAGTTGTATAATAGACAGTTATTGTAATACAAAATACTATAATCGTACAATAAATGTAAATAATAACAATAGAAAATATACATTAACCATAAACTTCATTAATAAATGTATAGATAACATAAATATAACCGGACTTTTAAATAATTCTAAAAGTGAAAAAATAATATGGTAAAGAAAAGAAATATTATTTCTTTACTTTTTCTAAAAGTAAAGAAATAATATAATCAGATTTAAGTAAACATATTTAATTATAGTTACGGTCATTACACAATGTTTCATATGTAGTGCTTTCTTTTAAAATAAGGAAAAATTAATTAATCTTATATTCGGAAAAAGATATACATATATATATTATAATAAGTTTTTAAATATAAGAAGTTTTTCTAAAGATATCATATGTTCAATAAATCAAAAATTAATTAACGACTATGATAGCCTAAGTTGTATAATAGACAGTTATTGTAATATAAAATACTATAATCGTACAATAAATGTTAAATAACTATAACGCATATCTAACAAAAATTAAAGCATCAAGTAAATATAAATATATGGATAAAATTGAATTAATAGAATCCTTAAATATTTTGATAAATCAAAATTATTTAAAAGTAGAGACATCTATATTTAGACAAGTAAAAGGTGTTCCAATGGGTGGTAATAGTAGCCCAATTATAGCTGACTTGTTTTTAAGCTTTATAGAATATGAATTTGTTCATAACTGTTGTAAAAAATAAATCTAAACAATATAAATATATGAAATATATGTTTCGATACATTGATGATATGTGTGTATTTAATTCTAATAATTTTTATTCAAAAAGTGAACAAATTTATCTAGGTAGCCTCATTCTCGATAAAACTAATATTAATATTAAAGTAGGTAGATATCGAGATATGAACATTAAATTAACATCAATTAAAACTACTATTAATTTATATCGTTAAGATGACATATTAAAATTTACAAGAAACATATTTTTGCATGAGCATTCATGCATACCATATAATATAAAATATAATACATTAAATAATGAAATTTTAAGAATTGCAACAATATGTAATGATATTGACTTTCTTCAAAATCATTTAAATAATTTAATAGATACATATTTTAAACTAGGTTACAATAAAAAAAAGCATCAAGCAGAAAATAGTAAAATATATAAATCAACACAATAATATAAAAAATAAATTTAAACTCTTAAGTGGCAAATTTTTATGGATGGATAATAAATACTATACTTTGTATTAGAATAAAATACTTGATAGTCAATTTTCATCTGAGGAAATACATCATTAGTATGTATTTGGCCCGCTGCTATGTTGCGTCGAGGAATATGAACCGAAACTGGATAACATAGCAGTTCCTCCAGATAACCTCTAATCCGTATTCTTATACATCGTCTATTATTTATTTGTAAAGTCATAAAAATTAACTTTTATTTTAAATTTCATTTTTAAATTTAACTTTATATAAATTAATAAAAAAATCTCAAAAAAAAATTTATTATGTAAAATTATTTATAATTTTTAATTATTTATTATTTTAATTTTATTTAAAAAATACGTAGATTCAGTTTCCTTATGTGATTTGTTCATAATTCATAATGATAATAATAATATATTATTCATAATATATTACTAATAATTATTAATATATAATTTAAAACTAAATTTAAATATATTTAAATTCACCTAAATTTGACGAAAAATAAAATGTACTTTGGTTTTATTATTTATTCACGTCAGGCTAATATGATTTTCTCATTAAATTTTAATAAATATTCAGTGAGACGTTTTTTTCCACAATAACAGCTTAGTTAGTGTTTTTGATGCAAGTACTGATTGAATTAAAACGGAAATAATTGCACGATTTCAGAGCATATCGATGAAGAAAATCACTTTTAATTAGTCTAGAATTTGATTAGTTCTTTTTGGTAATACGATTGTAATGATTATGACGGTTGGCTGAAAATTGTGATTTCAATCTATCCGTAACGTATTCAGTTGACGATACCAGGTTGCCAGTTTCCGTAGAATGATGATTGTTCGGTTTCGCAGCCTTTGACTTTGAGGCTACTGATGCTAGAACGTACATGTTAAAGAGAAATGTTAGTGTTCGTTATTTATATTAAGATATTAATAACATAAAATATAATGATTTATATTATATTTTTAATTTTAAATATAACATATTATAATTTATATATAATATTTAATATTATATATTATAATAAATATAATTTATATATTATTAACATCTAGGAATTTATTTTTTTAAATGTGAGTGTAGATATCAAGGACATTGTATTTAAAATATAAATTCATGATAAATTCAACTATTTGTGATAAATAAAAATATGACCCTTTTTATGTAGTTAAATATTATACAAAAGAATAAACTTTTTAAAGGACTCACCATTGATGAAAACATACACTAAGAGCTTTGTATAAATAGATAAATTATAACAATATTATTGCATATAAAAGTTTAATATTTTTATAACATCATGCCAAAGTCGCATGTTGCTAAAATATCCTTCTATAGTAAAATCTCCAGCATATAAAACCTCTTCGATGATTCCGATGTTGAACTGTTCGTGTTTATCCATCTCTATCTTAGTCGGATCTTTACACATGACAAGCATTCTACAATTAGATTGAGTTAGGGGAATAATCAGGTAAAAAAACTTTGAGATGAAGTTCTTTTGAATAAAATCCTCTTATGGATTGTAGCATTATCCATTACGACGTATTTCCATTCATTAAGGAGATAACATGGTCAGATATTCGCATATAAAAGCATTCAGATCACCGGATGTTAAACATTTTATATGCAAATATCCCTTGATAATGGCACATGATAAGGATATATTAGTAGCACCTTTCGAGTTTGCTACATTAACTTCGGTGTTATAAAAGACGACTATAAAAATGAAATATGGTGACTATAAAAATGAAAAGGGTGTAATTAACTAATTGCTTATGGTAATTTTACTAATTAAATTTTAACGTGATACTAATCTTGAAGCGCTTGCTGCATCTATGGGGGACGCAAAAATGGCTGTAGAACGTAATGAAGACTCTTGACTTTTATTTGAATTTTTAATTTCTAACTTAATTTTATCTTACCAATAGTTGTGTCTATCTTAATTCATAATAAATTATGAATTAAAAAAAATTTAATTTATTGTTTATTTATTAAGATAAAGAAATTAATGTAAATTTTAGAAAATGTTACAAAATAAAATACCTCTCATACAGTTACTTTACTCTCAATTTTTTGTCCTTACTGATAATGATTTGAAGAATCATATTTATTATTATTTTAACAGAATATATCAAATCTACCTTTAGGGAAAATTGTTCTGGAAGAATTCGAATTTAATTCTTAGACTTTTCATTTCCGTGGTATTGGTTTGACATTTATATTGTATTTCCAGTAAGAATTATTAAATACTCACATTTTATGTGAATATCCAACAATATTGTGAATAATTTATCTGCGAATTCTCAATTTGTCAAAAATATTTTTGGAACAAGTTTTATGTTTTTAAAAATTCTGCATTGCATAATTTATAATTTCAATTTATAATCATAATTTCATGATTTTACTTTATTTAGGATTACAAAAATAATTCTTTATATGGAATTACTGAGATAATAATATTGTTTGAACCAATACTAGTTTTGATAATAGAGAATTATTAAAAAACATTCTTTGATAAATGATTAAATAATTCTTTGATAAATGATTAACTTAATATAGGATTTATACTTTATAAATTATTTTCATAACTTAAGTAGCTGAACAGAAAAAACAACTTTTCAATTTAAATGCATTTAAATTGAAATTTTTTTTAACTTTTCATGCATTTTTACATGATTTAGTACAAATGATTTACTATTTAATATAACGATTATGACTTTTATTTAACGGGTACTGGTAACAAGTCAATACATGCAACTGTTAGCAGTTATTTCTGATTAATGATTCAGATGTGATCGAGATTTGGGAAGAGCAAGGCAGTTAAAAAATTAACATTTTACAATTTGAAATACTTATTTATATAGAGCACAAAACCACAACACTAGCGCCTCTCAGAACAGTTTATAAAAAAATAAAATTATTATGATATACTAATGAAAGAGGTTAATTCTAATGATTTAAATGTAAATCCAACATATGAACGTAGTGAGTTGAGTTTAGAAACAATTATTACAAGTCACTGTTCTATAATGGATAAAAAGGGTATAAAGGTTGAATTAGATAATAAAACTATACCTATATTATATTGGAATCCAAAATTACATAAAAATCCAATAAAACCTAGGTTCATATGTAGTGCGTTTAAATGTACATTAAAACCACTTTCTGTCTATATGAATAAAATACTTAAAGTAATTAAAGCACATTTTAAAAAATATTGCAAGGTAATCGAAATTAATACTGGTATAAAACACTATTTCAGTATTAATTCTACAAAAGAATTTTTAGAACAGACAAAAGGAATAAATTTTCAAAATATAAATACATACGATTTTAGTACGCTTATACAAATCTAGATTTAGTAGATATTAAAGAAGCGTTAGTAAAATTAATTAATCTTATATTCGGAAAAAGATATACATATATATGTTATAATAATTATAACGCCTATCTAACAAAAATTAAACCATCAAATAAATATAAATATATGGATAAAATTGAATTAATAGAATCCTTAAATATTTTGATAAATCAAAATTATTTAAAAGTAGGGACATCTATATTTAGACAAGTAAAAGGTGTTCCAATGGGTGGTAATAGTAGCCCAATTATAGCTGACTTGTTTTTAAGCTTTATAGAATATGAATTTGTTCATAACTGTGTAAAAACTAAATCTAAACAATATAAATATATGAAATATATGTTTCGATACATTGATGATATATGTGTATTTAATTCTAATAATTTTTATTCAATTAGTGAGCACATTTATCCAGAAAGCCTTATTCTTAACAAAACCAATATTAATGATAAAGAAGGTGTATATCTAGATATGAACATTAAATTAACATTAACTAAAACTACTATTAATTTATATCGTAAAGATGACATATTTAAATTTACAAGAAACATATTTTTGCATGAGCATTCATGCATACCATATAATATAAAATATAATACATTAAATAATGAAATTTTAAGAATTGCAACAATATGTAATGATATTGGCTTTCTTCAAAATCATTTAAATAATTTAATAGATACATATTTTAAACTAGGTTACTATAAAAATAAGATCAAGCAGAAAATAGTAAAATATATAAATCAACACAATAATATAAAGAATAAATTTAAACTCTTAAGTGGCAAATTTTTATGGATGGATAATAAATAATATACTTTGCATTAGAATAAGATACCAGATAGTTATTTCAGAGGAAATACATCATTAGCATGTATTTGGCCCCGCTGCTATGTTGGGTAGAGGAGTTAGGGGCCGAAACCTGATAGCATAGCAGTTCCTCCTGATGACCTCTAATTCTTATTTTGATACAACGTCTGATATTTATTAGTCAATTCATAAAAATGACGTTTATTTTAAATTTTATTTTTTATTTTATTTTTTTTACCTTGATTTTAATTATAGAAAATCTAAAAACAATTTTTAATTTTATTATTTAATTATTAAATTTTGATTTAGCATTATTATGTTTTGTTTATTTTATAATTATATTAAATACGTAGACTCAGTTAGCTGATATAATTATTCATGCAAAGCAGTTAGCACACAACCCACATGTACGACATTTACGGACACTTCGTTTATAAACTCATACAGTCTTACCGATTATGATTATCAAAATGATAAGTGATATGCATCCAATAATTATTAGCATCTGAAAATATTCAAAAATTGTAAAATTACCGATACTCGAAGACAATAATTAGAGAGTGGCTTTTCTACCTTTAAATTTTTCCACCAGTATTTTCGCTTTAGCTTTCCAGCTTGTTGTTCGAACTGAGCAGCACCGTATTGAAGGGCGTCTTTTAAAAAAATAAAATGTTAGGAAGAGTTGCGAAAAAGTTGTATAATAAAAATAAACGAATTTATGCTTTGAATACTCCACATTACAGACATGTTGCATACTTTACTTACAGACTATTTCACTTATATTCTATTTAAATAAAAAATAAAATAAAAATAAAATCAATTTAAATATAAATCCTGAATCGTAAATTATGCTTGTTATGCTTGTACGAAAACAAGACAATTTTGATTCCAATGTGTAGAATTTTAATTTTCACATATGCAAAGTATTCCAAGTAAAATGTTCAAAGAAAAATAATCGTACCTTCGTAAAACGCTCATATTTAACTTGTAATATTTACTTGTAATATTTACTTGTAATTTTTTGAAGATGCTAACAGAAGTTAGCGAAATATCAAAAAATCCTCTTTACTTTGATCCAGCTCCAATAATTATTTATCTCAATTTATGTTGTTGTTTCAAAATCTATTCTACTATTTGCTGGATTTTGATTCGAAAAATTATAGTAGCTGAATCAAAGAAAATAGGAAAATTCTTTATTGATAGTGCGCTAACTTCTGTATTCATCTTCAGAAAATTAAATTCATTCAGTAATTTTCTCAAGATGAATACAGAAGTTAGCGAAATATCAAAAATAATTTCTAAAATGTCATATAGTTATGTCATAATTTCAAATATTTATATCATTATATAAATTAAATTAAAAAATTTATTATTACTTATATAATTATTTATTATTTATAATTATTAATCTCAATTTTTAATTTATTTATAATATAAAATACGTAGACTCAGTTAGCTGATCTGATTTTTTTATTTTCTTTTGATCTTAAAAATTTTAATATATTTTGTGGCTCAAAACGACTTGGATGAGTTCAACATCTTAATAGTGTATACCTAAGGTCTTTGAACATTATCTTTTGCCTTTATTCAACCTCACATTGATGCCGCTAGACGGTTTGATTAATTTGGATGATATATAATGATCACTGTCAGCTTCGACACGATAAAATCGTACTCCATCCATTATCTTTCCATTCATATATTGTGTCCTTATTCAGATTAGCATTTTTGAATGTTTGTAGTTGCCCTTGTAATATTGTCTCTCTTTCAACCTAGTGGTATGATCCCTACGATTGCTTGCTATGATTATGTATTTTATGCATGTATCATCTCCTTCGTGTTAATCGCAAATATGAGTTACAATGCCATATGTATTATAACGCTTAATTTGATTGATCCACTGTAACATTTTTTACTTAAGTTATATTTTTATATCCGCGCGTCTAGTTGTAAGTCTGTCACTAAGAGATCGTTGCGTTTGTCCAACATATTGAACCTGACAAGGCGTACATTCTCCCAAATAAATTATATACTTTATTGTACAATTATTGTTGCCACTAACAATGTATTGTAATCCCGTTTGTGTTCTTTTATAGCTCTCAGTTTCGTTTATGCATTTACACGCTTTACACCTTGGACGTTTGCATGTATTACACTTATTTGTATTATTCGTCTCCCTTGGACTTTTTAGTTTCGATTTTACTACATATGATCTTATTGTAGTGCTCGATTTGAAATATATAAAAGGCTCTTTCCCTTCGACTGAGAATCGTCTGCAAATGGTTTGATAGGCATTTTTAATATTTCTACCTAAATTTCTTATTCCGTTGTAATACGGTATTGCAGCGTATATTCCGTTGTTAGTTTTTGTTTTTGTGGTTAACCAAGTAGAACGTAGTGATTTCCTTAGCTTATTACACTTGTGTTATTAATCGTTCTTTATATCAACGTTCTATTAACGAGTGCTTTAGCTTTATAAGACCTTTCTCGAATTAAATCAGCTAACTGAGTCTACGTATTGTTATATAATTATAAAATAAACAAAACATAATAATGCTAAATCAAAATTTAATAATTAAATAATAAAATTAATAATTGTTTTTAGATTTTCTATAATTTTAATCAAGTCACAAAATTTGCTGCAGATTCTTCTTTGCCGCAACGCTTCGTTAGATATAACTGCAGTCTTATGCTTTAGCATTGTGCGCTATTTGCATGCTTGTATTGCGGTATCGAACTTGATTTTCTGTATCCATTAGTGATCAATATATTACCGTAAGTGCGGGCAGTAATGTCGAGAAAATTTATGGTTTTGCCGTACTCATATGTAAATCTCAGAGATCTAAATGAATTCAAATCGATTGGAAGTTGTTTAAGCGACTTATCCGTGTTCCCAAAGCACGAATATATCATCTAGATAAATGTATCCACATTTTTGGCTTTAATGTTCTTGATGCTACAAACATTCAAAAATGCCAATCTGAATAAGGACACAATATATGAATGGAAATATAATGGATGAAGTACGATTATTTCGTGTCGAAGCTGACTGTATAATACCTGTATAAATGCTGCAATATTGTAAGTTTGACAATTCTCGATAAAGCTTAGCGATAAGCGAAACGTTGAATAAGAATTGCTAACTTTCTTCCACCAGTTCCAAATATTACGTAAAATTATAAAATCAAATCATTATGGGTGATCCTTGCGAAGTTCCGAAACTCACCGAATACTATATATACAACTACTTGAAGTTACATAAATCATCATTATATATAGTTTGATATGAGATCATGAAGATCGATTGAAATCGGGACTGGTGATTCTATTATGGATGCTTAATTATCTATTTAAAAAATAGAGATACTTTTAAATAATTTTGATTTATCAAAATATTTAAGGATTGTATTAATTCAATTTTATCTAAATAATTTATATTTGATGGTTCAATTTTTGCTAGAGTAGCGTTATATTTTATTTATATATGATTATATATTTATGGTTATTTATGGTTATTATATGGTTATTTTTATGATCATGCATATATATAGTTATTTTAACATACATTTATACAACATAAAGTAAAGAAGATTTTTAATGTACATTTAAAAGCTCACTATATGAACACAGGATTTATTGAATTTCTATCTAGTTTCAGATTCCAATATAATAGGTATAGTTTTATTATCTAATTCAACCCTTATACTATTTTTACCCATTACATACTTTTTTATCAATTATAGAACAGTGACTTGTAATAATTGTTTCTAAACTCAACTCACTACGTTCATATGTTGGATTTACATTTAAATCATTATAATTAACCTCTTTCATTAGTATATCATAATAAAGCTTTTTGCATATGAAGACAAAGTTATTACTAGCTTTATACCCTTTTGATACAAATTCCCTTAACATAATATATATTTATTGTATATAAATATTATATATAATATTTATAATATTCATATATTTTTAATTATATTTCATGTATTTAAATATTATTGGTAATATTTTTTCAATTTGTTATTTTAAATTAATTCAAGATTAATTATATGATCATACAATTCTCGATTAATTAATTCTAGAGCATATATTTAATTTATATTTGTAGCCGTCTTGTAAATTGATTCACAATTTTCAATTAATTCTAGATTATGAGTGCAAATATGTTCATTTATTTTATCAAGACTAGGACTTTTACAATTGCATTCTGTTTCCATTATGTTTCTAATATCATCATTACACATTGATTTTAATTCTTTATTATAATTACAAATTTTTCGTCCTAATGGCGGTAATACTTATACTTTATTTTAGGAATATATTTACTTAAATCTGACCCTATTATTTCTTTACTTTTAGAATTATTTAAAAGTCCGGCTATATTTATGTTATCTATACATTTATTAATGAAGTTTATGGTTAATGTATATTTTCTATTGTTATTATTTACATTTATTGTACGATTATAGTATTTTGTATTACAATAACTGTCTATTATACAACTTAGCCTATCATAGTCGTTAATTAATTTTTGATTTATTGAACATATGATATCTTTAGAAAAACTTCTTATATTTACATAAAGATCTTTTAGCTTATTATCTCTTAAAAGTTGTTTTAATATTTCTAATTGTTTATATATGCATATATTTTTTAATATTTTTAACTTTATAAAAATAATTTAGTAATATTATATAAAATATTTTAAAGATATATTTAATTTAAATCATTAATGTAATGGAAACAATAGTAGATTAGTAATATTATATATTAATATATGTATTAAACATTTCCGTTTAACCACAACAAATTTTAATTTAGTAGGTCGAGTTATAAAATTAAAATGAGTGATTATAGTGTTTTATTGACGTTAGTGATTTTAATGGTAGCTCGGGTTTCGCTGGATATCACTGATTTTTCATTTAATCAATAAATCAATGTCAAACTTGTAGCATGTTAACGAGAGCTACGATTATATTACGTCTAAGTTATACATAAATTATCATTATTTTTCCATAATGATATGTCTTGTTGAATATAAATAAAATTGTGTCGCTATTTAATAGAAATAAAATATTATACTCGTACAACTCACAATTTATTGAGCGCATAAGTCTATTAAAAATTAAATTAAAGCTTTGCAACTACTTTGTAATAAACAACGTTCTTTTAATATAACTACTTAATTATATTCTACTTTGTATTTCAAACGAATTCCTCAGTTGAATAAAGTTATAATTTCAGTATTTTGAAGTTAAACACAGTTGTGTTTAATGGTGTTTGTTTTAATTTTTTATTTTTATACTAAAGTTGTTAAACGAATCTTTTAATTATTCAAAATAGGTTTTAATTCATTAAAAAATTAATTATTATTTCTGCTTACTTTTAAATTTATATTATAATCTAAAATTAATTATCAAAAAGTTATTAAAAGGCAATTAACTTGACCTTTTAGCAAAGTTACGATTTTGTCAACTTTCATCAATGATGTAGTTGCCAAATGGTGTGGCGGTTGTCAACAATCTTCGCATAGTGCCTTTGTATTAGCCAATTGACGTCAGTAATTGCTATATAATGTATTAATATTGTCGCTTAATAAAGCCAGAATTGTATGGATATCAAGCAGATAAGTTGTTTATTAAGTGCGGAACACCATTTAGATTTTAAAGTAAATTATAAAATAGCTTTTTAAATAAGCCGTTATTAATTTTTTAGCATTTACTACGACATTGGGCAAAGCTCATTCAATCAATGCAATGTATTATATACATGTCTTCATTTAAAAAAATGATACTTAAAAGTCAAAATAAAAGTAAATAAAATCAATTTAAAACCTGCACGGTCATCAAGCTGTGACAACTTGGCATCGCGTTCCAATACCTTCTCAACATTCATACGCATAATTTGAACTACCTAAGCAAAGCAGCAAAACCTTTAGAACATTCAATGTTTACCTACATCATTCACTTGAGCTTGGGTTTGTAACATACGTTTGCTACCTTGTGATACTTGACCGGTCGCCTCCCTTCATAAGTTGATCGAGAAAAATTAACTGATATTTATTTAAAAGAACCGATACTTACATTACGTTCAAATCTGAAAATATAGCAGATATTAATGTTTTTATTCTATTTTTATTAAAAATAGAATAAAAAATAATATGAAATTTATTAAACAATTTATTATTAGCAATAAATTTAGCGATTTTATCAGATCACTATATTATCACTATCTTTGACAAACATCTTGATTTGCCACAATACATTTAGCAAGCGAGTTTGTTGCGATTGTATTATCAAATAAATTCTAGAATACCCAAAATTGTATTATCCAATGCATTGGTTGATTTAGATTTTAACCATGAGGTTTCAATTGAAACCTCATGGTTTCAATTTTAACCATGAGGTTATATAAATATAAATTGTATAAACTCTTATAATTATTTATTATTTATATTTATTTATAAATAAGGAGTTACCTTATTTATAATTATAAATTGTATAAAATCTTACATAATTATTTAATTTTTATTTATCATTATTTTTAATTTATAAATATAAGATAACTATTTATTATTTATCTTAACTTTTAATTTATATATCGTATAAAATATGTAGACTCAGTTAGCTGATTTGGAGGAAATACTTGATTAGCATGCACTCAAGTAATTGATTGATTAATTAACTTAATCAATTGATTTTTATTTTAAATTGTAATTATTAATTTTATCGTTATATTAATATAAATTGTTTAAAATTTTAGATTACAGCGGTGATTATGGGAGAACATTATAGACATGAGAAGTATTTTTATTGAATAAAAATTGTTGAGCTTTCGACCACCAAGGCCATTATCATGATAATGGCCTTGGTGGTCGAAAGCTCAACAATTTTTATTCAATAAAAATACTTCTCATGTCTATAATGTTCTCCCACAATCACCGCTGTAATCTAAAAAAGACACGAATGCAATGTTCACAAAATAAAAATTTTATATAATTATTTATTATTTATAATTATTTATCTTTATTTCAAATTTATATAGTAAAAAATACGTAGACTCAGTTATCGGATCTGATTTGTTTTACTGACAATTTATTATTGACCTATGGACTTTGTTTTCCCGGTATTATGACAAATTTGAAACTACACGAGCAATTTGACAACAAATTCCTCTACACTATGAACTTGTTATGTTAGTGTTACAACCACTAACTTCTTAAGAATATTGATTATAAATGTAATATCTACTTTTAATTACATTGGTATATTTACTTCAAAAATTTGAAAGTAGAAAATTCAAATGTGATCTGATTTGTTCTACTGGCAAGTTATTATTGACCTGTGGACTTTGTTTTCCCTGTAATATAACATTGTAATATAATATTGTAAATATTAAATTCACAATATGAATTTTATTTTAAATATCAATTTTAAATTATTATCAATTTATAAAAATCAGATTAGCTAACTGAGTCAACGTATTTTACGTATTTTGCTTTGTTACTGATCTGACATCTTTCCAAAACTCACTCGGATGATACTTATTGTTAATAACACTTTGCTCCCTTAATGTTCTCGAATGTGAAGCAATTTTTGTAAAAGTGATTTTTTCTACAACTTTTGCCAAGGCAGTAAGAATGCTTAATGGTCTAAAAGATTTTGCAGATAGCTGTTCCTGATTTTTAGGTATCACGGCGGCAATGCTATTCTTTAGACAACCATGAATATATTATTTTCTGAAGATGTAAGTGAAACAAAAGGTACACAATCAATGTCAGTAATGGAATTGAGACACTATGATATCTGGATTGCCAGTATATCACGAGGCAGATTTATCTAAATCAATTGGAGATGATACCATATTATCGTCACTACATAACGACTTGTTAGTCGATTTAGGTTGGAATGATACGATCAAATTGAGATGAGAATGCTTTTTTCACTTATCAGACAGCCTTCCAAAACTTACTTGGATAATCCTTACTGTCTATATTTTTGAAAATAACACTTTGTTCACATAAAAACCTTGAATGTGAAGCAATTTTTGTAAAAAATGCTATTTACTAATTTCTATTTAGACAACCATGAATATATTCTTTTCTGGAGATGATATCTGTTATCAAGATTATCTAGAAAAAACTGACGTATTGCAATAAGCGACTTGGAATTTTAAATTTTAATTTTAAAATAATAAATAAATCTAATTTAAATTTAAATTCAAAAAAATTAATTTGATAAAAGTCATATAAAATGTTATAAATGTGTTCACTTAAAAACCTCGAATGTGAAGCAATTCTTGTAAAAAAGATTGATATTTAATAACAATTAATAATATTATCAGCAAATATCTATATAATAGATATTATAATATCAATATTAATATCTATTTATAATATATCTATATAATAGTAATATTACTCTTTATTGTAAACCAATAAAGAGTGAATAAATGATATTAGAAGTCAAGAGCAACACAAAATATGATTTCTACTTACTTGCGGGCGTATCAAATTTGAGTGGAATAGCGTTTCAGTTTCCCGCAGCTGATGTAATTCTTTCAGTTGATGCGAAAACGTTATTCATTATTCAATTCATAAAAATTGACTTATTAAAAATTTCAATTTTAAATTTGATTTATTCTACTTGCAAATTATTGGCCTGTGAACTTTGTTTTCCCGGTAATATGACCTCTGTTAGATATACTGAAACTATGTATTATTGGTTACGACTTTACTATTATTTTTTCTTATTTTCTTAAAAAAGGGAGAAGTTTGCATCCCAAGGTGTTTACACTTTAAAATGTAAACTGCTTCACGTGATCACGTTTAAGAGACCAGGTAATGGCCAATAGCTAGGTCGCGTAGCGCGTGGAGTGAAGGTGGTAGATCTTTATAGATCTTGTTCCAGCCTGCAACCGCCTTAAGCAGGGCAGCCCCCTGTCAGATGCTGCTGGATTATTGGCCTGTGAACTTTGTTTTCCCGGTAATATAACCTCTGTCAGAAAAGCTGAAGCTATGTATTATTGATATGGCATTATTATTTTTCTGCTTATTTTCAAGCAAGTTTGATGATTTTTTCTTTTTCTTATAATGAAGAAGTATAAATCAACCTTATGAATGGATAATAAATAAGATTATAATAAGATACTAGATAATCAAATTTCATTAAAGAAAATACATAATTACCAAGTGTTTGGCCATGCTGCTATGCTGGGTCGAGGAATAGAAGCCACAACCTATTAACATAGCAGTTCCTCCTGATAACCTCTATTTTTATATATTGTATATTATTTATTCGTCAATTCATAAAAATTGATTTTTATTTTAAATTTTAATAATAAATTCTTTCGTTATTTAAATATAAATTGTATTAAATATTATATAATTATTTATTACTTATAATTATTTAT